>WTSP01008809.1:90800-106095 GCA_025331215.1 Actenoides lindsayi
TAAACCTCCCCTGGTGCAGCTTGAGGCCATTCCCTCTTGTTCTATCACTAGTTACTTGTGAGAAGAGACCAGCACCTCCTTACAGGTAGTTGTGGAGAGCGGTAAGGTCTTCCCTCAGCCTCCTTTTCTTCAGAATAAACAGCCCCAGCTCCCTCAGCCACTCCTCCTAAGACTTGTTCTCCAGGCCCTTCACCAGCTTAGTTGCTCTCCTCTGGACCCGCTCCAGCACCTATAGTTCTATTTGCTTAGGCAACAGAAGAGTTGGCAGGCTGAAATGTAGGCTGAAAGGCACGTGGTGCTAAGGAAGCCCTTCACGTTGCGCATACCCACTATTACATGCCTGTAGCAATAGTAATTCTAATCTGTCCATGAGCTACACTGCGGAGTACTTTCAAGATACACATCTTTATTAAGCTCTTTCACAGAGTCTTTACAGGCAGCGTATGTACGGAAAGAATTCAAAAGCTCTGGAGTGCATCACAGATACACTTTTTAAAGCACTGTGTGCATGGCTATTTTTTGTTGACGGACTATAGAGTAATGAAAAACTTACTCATTTAACTTCAGCTCTCTCTGTTTCCATTCTTGTTAATGCTGTTACCACATCTCTGATACAGCCGAGTTGCAGGAGTAC
The DNA here is from genome assembly GCA_025331215.1 of Actenoides lindsayi. Classification (NCBI taxonomy): domain Eukaryota; kingdom Metazoa; phylum Chordata; class Aves; order Coraciiformes; family Alcedinidae; genus Actenoides; species Actenoides lindsayi. Next base: position 91,435 of record WTSP01008809.1, read on the forward strand.
AAGGGAGGACTAGCTCCATTCCTGGCATTATTAATGATGCTGATATGGTAATTTTATTAAGGTCCTTATTATTTTAGCTTAGTTTTGACTGCTCTAAGAGCTATGAATGCAAGTAGAAAGGAGGTGCATTTACTCTGGGGTAAATGCACTGACTCAGTTTAATATTGACAGCTTTGTCTGGATTTAAGCCACTGTATATAGGATCCAAATCTGAGTCGACCTCTGACTGTGAGCCTGTCAGATTTCTTGTTGTGAATTTGGTACTGTTTCAGTGTTTGCAGTAGTCCTGTAAGTCTAGATGGTTTAAGGTTCATGCACTGTGCAAGCTGACCATCTGCTCTCAGTAATTGCAAATTCACTTCCAGTATTAATAAACTGTTCCTGTGTTCTTCCATGTCTCTAAAATGCTTCAAGCAACTGTTCCTTCCCCACATAGAAAAATCACAGCAGCTGTGGAATTCACAAGGACTTCAGTGCTTGTCTCTTGCTACACTTCTGGCAGCAAATCGCAAAGTGCAAATAACTTCTCTAACTGCCTAATAACTGCAAACCCATTAAGTGTAACTTCTGTGACACCAGGAAAAAAAAAAAGCACACTTGCTCTAAGAGTCCTAATAGGATTAGGGAGTGTGTGAACACCTGGGGTTGCTCTCAGGGCCACCTACTAACTGGAACATGTTAGAGATAAGGACCCAACTTCTCCTTGAACATTGGCCAGAGGAGCTCGGTGATGCTTAGTGAAGCTGGGGCTGAAAGTGTGAGGTGTGAAAGTGCCTCCCCATTTCCAGGCAACCCCTTTCCTCCATGCTTCCTTCCTAAGTATACTCATGCCCCTTCCCACATTTTCCTTTTGCTAGCAAATAGGTAGTCTTGGCAAGGAAAAAACAAAAAAGATCATAAACACAGTAACAGCTATCTTATATTTACTTAGCCTCCTTTGATAAAGGACCAGTCCCAGGAAGAGGTCAGGAGACTGTTTTGCATGGTGCATCCCTGCACACTGGTTGAGGTCTCCCACTCTGGAGCTGCAGCAGCAGCATGTGCTCTGGCACCAGCATCCTCACACCCCACCTGGGGCCGAGCCACAAGCCACAGCCAGCCAGAGGGTCCCCATCAGCCTGTGCGGGGAGGGCAGGCAGCCTCAGCCCACCAAGGTGAGGGGGCATCCACCGAAACGCTCTCTCCTGTGCCTAGGTACTTAGCAGCGGCTGCCCCTAAGTAGCCTTGTGAAATGCGAAAGCCAAAATCCTCTTCCATACTGAACTGTCAAAGTTGTATATTTGAGCACAGACTACCTGATCCTAATTTCTTGTAAAACAGCTGTGGAAGGACATAGTGACACTCATATTTTGCATAACACCTTAATGATTTGAGCTTATCTGCCCACCAGCCAGAAGGGATTTATACCCACAGTCCCCAAATCTTAATAGAATATATGACCACGAGGCTGGCGAGTACTTGAGGGCAATACAAGGAAGGTAAATAAATATAAATTTTAACTAAGATCATTGTTTTTTATTGAGCTGCCCTGAAATTTCATTTTAGGAATCGTGGACATAGTTATGCTGTCAGAGGTTGCAGAGGACACAAACATATTTAATTAATCCAGACAGCAGAAGATAAATGGACTTAAACAGGACATAATTAAGCTAGGTATATGAACAGCACTGTGGCAGATGAAATTCAACATTGCAGAAATCAGGTAAATCAATAACTGTGAGGAATAATCTGATCTACATTGACCCTTTGAAGGTTTCTAGATAGTCTATCACAAATTAAGTTTTCAAGAAGACGTTTAGATCTGATTTGCAGCTCTAGAAGTTGAGGTTTAACATCCTCCCTGAGAGCACAGCTCTGTGCAAAGCCTGGTCTCCAAATATTGCTGGTTTCACTATGTGTCTCATGTAGGGTGTGATATGATCTCTGAATAACCCGTGAACCTCAGTTTCAACTCAGTTAAAACTGGAAGAACTGAGCTTTTGCCAGTATTGCTGCTTCTGCTTATACTATTCCTCCGTGTTTCTTGGCATACGGTGAAACATCTTCAAGTTTCTTCCCTGCCCACCAGCCTTGACCGTGGTTTCTCTGTACATGTGTGTTTGTTGTTTTAGTTCTTCATAAAACTTTGCTCATTAAATCCCGCTCACGCTTGACATCCTTTCAGTTGACTGCTTCAGCTTGACAGCCTCCAATGAGAGATGTTCAAAAAGAAGAATTGGTTTTAAAAATGGCCTGTTATATTTGATTTCTCGTTGTTTACCTTGGGCTTGTCACACAGTAGCTTCTCTCTGACCAGCTGCACTCTACTCCCAGCTACTCCTCAGTTTCTGGTTGCAGGTGAGCAGAGCTGGTTGCCCACAGCAGGTCCTGTGGCTCCCACTGGCCTGCCTTGCTCTACAAACGAGACTTTAAGATTTTAATGCCAGAAGAACAGATTTCTTATTTTTTGCTTTTTCCCACTATCTTCCTTTTGCTGTGTGTGGACAGTCCAGGGCCAGGGTAGGCTTAAAGGCTTCACAGCCTCTAGTGGGCAACGACCAGAGCTGCAGGACTTCCCAGCCCCAACATAAATACATGGAAAAAAAATGCATTAAAAAAAAAATAAATCAGTTGATGTTTTCCCTGGTTCCCTGTGGAAACAAAGCTTATGCAAACACTCCCTCTGTGTGCACTATCTCCACTTCACACCCTCATGAAATCTGGAGCCCTGTTTCAGGTTAATTTGACAGAAATGCAGAGATTTCACTGTCGGTGCCTCTAAGTTTTGTGTCAGCAGACGTGCCTGCATCAAGGAGAAACTCTTAACACTCTTTCTAACAGGAAGACTGTTACTGTGCAACTTCACACAGACACCAAAATACCGGCATCAGAGAGAGATTATGTGTATGGAAAAAAACTGCTTGGAGATTTGTTGTGAATCAGGCTGATTTGTTCACTTGCTCATAGAAGTCCTGACCCTTAATTTTGTTTAATAATTTGGTTAGTGTAGACTCAAAGAACATGATACACCTTTCATGTCACTGTCAGATATTCCTGCTGGGAAAGGAGAGGGGAGACACTCCAGGTTGCTGGTACTGCATAGACCATTACAGCACACTGCCTGCTTCTTCACTTATAAATCTAAACAGGTACTCAAAATTGACACCCCAATTCTTGCATTTGCTTTCTGGTTTTAGGCTCCATATTCAGACTGGCTTGTAACAGCAATCATTAAAATATAACAAATGAAAATTGAGCTCCTAGATAGGCTCTTTGGTCATCTGTGTTCACACAAGCTGTTCCTATACATCAGTATGCATACCAGTATCAACATTCATTTGGCTGTGGAATTGTATAGGGTAAATCCTTTAGTTTATTTATAATGAATAAAAGCTTTCCTGAAAAATGGGTGCATGCATGATACCTTTTCTTCTTGTTTTTGTTTGTAAAGAAGAGTGAAAAGATTATGACTGGACTGCAGGCTCACTTTGGGTTAACCCAACAAAACAGGCAGGTCCTTCAAGTGAACAAGAGTGGAGAGTATCATCTCCTTCATCATGTCTCAATTCTTGTAGCATTTATTTTTGTTTGAAAATCTCCTTTTTAAATTAGATGTTGGATGCCTTGCTTTACTTAGAGCATGTTAAAGTATTTTTCAAATGTAATGGAACAATTTTAGGTTGAAGTTGTAGGAGGTGATCTGTAAGTGTCCCTCAAGTGGTTATGATCTGACTTCCCATTTTAAAAGCACTTATTTCTCATGTGTTATAAACACTTGAAATGACAAAATTACTGGTAATGACTTTCCAGAGTTCATACCATGAATGTCAAGCCTGCGAAGATTGAAAATAACACACACGGAACCATTCAGCTTTGTCTGTGGGTACAGAGTATCTTGCAGAGGTTTTGGGTTTTTTCCTCTCATTTTTCCTAGAAGTGATGTTTGAAAACAAAACCACAATGTGACTTTTTTGTGCTAGGAAGTCTTTGTTGCTTTTGCCAAGAGAGTTAAGATGAGGACAAGGCCTAGTGTGGCATCATATGCTTTTGGTACAAAAATATACGTAATTGGGGCCATCTTAGGAGATGCTAGAGCAATGTCAATGAAATCAAGTCTCACTGTCTTCAACTCTTCAGAAAAATCCCTTCTCTCTGTTCCCTTGTACTTGGGCTCTTCATTTCTAAAACCCAGTAGTGGCCTCTGTCTTGGCTGCATTGGCTGTAACTGATTGTCTCACGTGTCTGGGTAGCTTCCCAGCACTCACATACGTAATCGTGATCCTTAAAGCAAATCTCACTTTGCAGGAAATGACTTTGTGAGAATCCATCATTTTCTTTGCCCAAAGCTGCCTAATGTACTGCCAGATTTTGTTTTTCTTTCATTTTTTCACCCATCTATAAATCATACTGAAAGATCTGGAGGACCATGGTGATAGAAATATGATTGGTAAAGATTTCTGTGCATGCGTTTGATGAAAGAAGACAAATTTGTCAATACCATAACTTACCAAAACAAATGTTAGTTCTTTGGGTTTCTGAAAGGTCAGAGAGACAATGTTTTATACCTCAAGCATGCTGAATTTTGCTCAAAGAATCTTTACATATTTTAAAGAGAAATTTTATGCTGTGAAATAACCACAAGCCAGACTCCTTTGTTTTCCCTTCAGTCAGTGTGGGAGAATCACATATTGACTGGCACCACTAACATCAAGAATTCATGGCTGTTCCCCTAAGTCCTTGTTCAAAATAAAACTCTAATGTCTTGATTATGGCCTGTTAAGCTCCAGAGAGGTTCCTCAGATGAATTGTCAGCACGTAAGCATTTTTTTCTGCTGATATTTGAGGCAGGTCTGTGCAGAAAAACTTTGTCTTTTCCTGTTGCTTAGAGACAATCTTCTCCTGTGATAAGCAGCACCTTTCTTTATTTTAAGGAATCCCACCTTAAAATCTCTGGGAAATGCATGATAGCCTGCAAGAGGTGAGGTGAGCCTTCTAGGCTTGTTTGGAGTTGGTTTTGTTGCAGAAGGCTAGAGGTCCTAGATATATGGATGTGCTGTGAAAACTTCATATTTCTGATAGGAATGAAAGAAGACATGCTGGGCCAATTTTTTCCTCCCAACTCTAGGCTGCACTAGTATATTTAGTAAAAATCTTGCAAAAGGAGAGTTGCTTTGTGAAGAGTTCTGCTTGTCTGTTTTCATAAGTCTGGTTATGAAGGGTATTTAAGGCCTCTGATAATACATGCAACATGCTTTCTATGAAGAGTCTTTCGGGTGCTGGGGGTGTTCTGGTCATGATTAAAATATTTCTGCATTAAGATGCTGCTTCCTATTTCTGCACTGGAAATGTATTTTGGTCAGACCTTAAGAAAATTAATATCAGGAGCACGTCAAGTTTGAGATGATATATATTCTACTGCATTTACCTTGATATATTTTACATAGTCTCAGATCCTGCCTGCTCAGAAACAGGGTGTTTGGGAATACAGTCGTCTTGACAGATAAATTACCTGAAATAGTTATAGACTTAACATTGAGATATGATGGTGGAAAATCTATGCTTAGGGCTGTGGCACAATCAATGCGTTAACTACAGCTCCTGTGAGAGACGAAAGAAATTTCACCCTGGGCAGTAATCCTACCTGATTTCAGAAACTTCAACAGTCAATCTAGAGCAGTATTTGGAAGGAGACTCTTGAGGTTTTAGGTAGTACAGGATGTGTTCTTGGCCATTTACTGCTCCCCAAGCCAACAGTAAGCTAGCACTTGGCAGGGTATTTGGGGAAGGCTCTGTTTCCATAGGTATTAGTGCTTGAAACTCTTAAGTGTTCCACAGCTCTTTTACAAGAGAAGTAATTACATCCTGCAGGCAGAAATTACTCCTGCTGTTTAATTTGGAAACCATATTCTTTGCTTCCAGTCCTGTTGCACTGCAAATAGCAGCTGCATTTTCTGTCCAGGGTGGTGGCATTTCTCTCTGACATGTGCATGGGGGATGATAATGATGGTGATGATGTCCCTCGGGATGACATTTCAGGTTTGCTTGTGACTGAGATAATTTTAAACAGTGCAGTCATATAGATTCAGAAAACCAACTTTTCTTCACAGCAACAAAAATAACTTCTGTAGCTCTCATTTTCCAGTAGGATGGATCCTGAGCCAGCCCCTGGGTGCACTGGGTGTTGAGGCAAATGCTGATGCTGAACTTCTTTCTCATACGCTGTCCTTTTTAAGCCTTTTATGTGCAGAAGGAAATTAGCACTCCAAATGATTATTGTCTGTTAGTGGTGTTTTTAATTACTGATTTTCAGGACACCCAATTAACTTTTTGCTGAAAACAAGATTTTCTTTTTCCTCCCCTGAAGCAAGCCAGTGATTCAAATTTTAATATAAACTTTTAAAAAAGTTTTGACTCATGCAGCAATTCCAAGAATTTTTATTTCTGAACTCTTTCAAGTGTCTGAACAAACTAATGAAATACTCTGCCTCTGCTGTGCACAAACTGAACCTCATGTTAAAAGAGCTCCTGTCACTGAACTGCAGTGAGTGCCATTTTCAGGCCCCTGGAGATACCTTGTCCCAGATAATCACCTCAGCAGGAGTGTTATGGCCACACTCTCCTAGGAGAGTCAAGGAAGAGTTGTCGCTGAATCAATCATGGCACCACTGGTCCCTGGGAAGGGAAAAATATCAGGGAGTAGAGCTTGCTGAAAACTGATGAGAATCGGGATGGGATTTATCACCTAGTTCAATCAAACCCAGCTTTGGGCTGGGCTCTGGGAGCCCCTGCTCTGCAGTGAGTTAAGTGGGTAGATCAGCAGTCGTTCAGTTGTGTGATGAATAAAGCAGAGGCGCTGCTTGACTTTCATAAGTGAGACTCAAGCTGTAGAGTTTAGAATTGAAAAACATTTATATTGGCTATTAAAGGGAACACATGTGACACGGATATATGCCATGTAAACTCCACAGATTTTCCAGCAGGAGAAAGACTTTGAAAAGCTAAGTGAGTACCAACTACAAATGAGAGAGGTTTTCCTGAAAAATAAGTTAGGTAATACATATTTTGATCCTTCAAAGAATGTGTTTTGTATTAAAATGCAAAAGGGTATGGCTTTCTCATCAGGTGGAGATAGTACAAATGTGCTACTTTACATAACCATTGCAATAGCAAGTGAATGACAGGATCCATTTGGGAAATGGCAGTCTTGGGTAAGAGCATCTACTGCATGAAAACTGCCCAGGAAAAAAAATCTCCACTCCATATATTATCATTACAATTTTCTGCTTTAGATGGGATGTTTTCAAATCACTTTTTGTTTGTATTTTGCCTTGAGATACCCATTTTGATTCAGAGTTTCAAATAGTAATAACCTGGATACTATTTTTCCTTTCCCTTTGTCTTTCTTGCTGAAAGCATATCTGTGTTACGCAGCACTTTACATTCCCTTATCTCTGTAACTTTTCAAGATTTCATAATATTTAGGAAAAAATACGGGTGTGTTTGTAGAGGAAACCTGAAGACAGAGTCCGCTTGGTCCTAGTAGCACAAAATCAAACCTTTGCTTTAAGTTCTCCTCCAGAATCAGCCTGGTTTAGCACAGGACGGGATGATAAAAGGAGATGAAAGGGAAGCGGCAAGCGCTGTGGCACTGGCTCCGTGTGCCCTTCATCTGCAGGCAGGTCGGTTTGCGGTCACAGGGTGGTTATCGGTGTCGTGGCAGCGTGATTAGCGGATAGCAGCAGGAAATACTGGCACATCTGGGAGGCTGGCAGTTGGGAGTGACGGAGGAGATCAAAGGCTTGAATGTGTTTGCAGACTGGAGAATAATTGCAAGTTGCTCCCGAAACGTGGCCTGTCAGGACGGCCTGGCCGTTGGCTCTATCCGGCCATGTATTTCCACAGGAGAGGTGAGTACGTGGTACCATGAGGCCATGTCTGCAATGCCGTGCTCGGTTCTCGTTCCCCATGATCAGTTCTCATTCCCCGTGATCCGGCCTCTGTTCGTCTTGCGTCAGTGGATTCAGAAAAGCTGTTAGTGGGGAAATGGCTTTTTTAACAAAGGAGACTGAAACAGGGCTGTGTTCTAGTCTCCAGGACGAGGCTGCTCTTGTTGCTTGCAACTGGAGAGTAAACACCAGTGAGGGGAAGAAAGCCTTTGAGCTGGAGGACAGTGTAGCCCAGCTGTGAAGAAGTTTCAGCTGAAAATGGAGGTCCCAACCATCAGAGGAGGAAAGCTGCAGACTAGTGGTAGATAGGGCTTGTAGGGAGACACAAGTGCTCATCTTCATAGATGAGCATCTTCATCTTGCGCATCTTTCCAGCAGTTTCCTTGTACATGTTTATTTTCAAGGGGAAAAAGGTGCTTCCATATCTATCTGGTGGCTCATGAGTGCTGTCTTTGCAAAGCAAAATCTGGCAGTAAGTAGAAATAAAGTGTTCTTTGGTATCTTAGAGTTTTAAGATGAAAATACAAGGTTTTTAGTAATTCTGTTTACCACATTATATGCAAATACACTGCAGCTAGAGTGCTTTTTAACTATTGAAACTTTTCCCCCGACAGCTCCATAGTGGAAGGCTTGCCATATTAAATTTATCCAACTCCCCAGAAGAGTGCAGGGCCAAGCAGACATAGCCATCCTGGTTGCACAGAGAAGGCCAAGCTTTTCCATTTACCAGCTGCTAGGGGTAAATGGAAAGTAATTCATTCTTCTTCCTTCCCCTCCAGTGAGGTTGTGGGTAGCTGAAACTATTTGAGAGCTTGGTGTTTTTTCAGAGTTAGAAAACCAAAGAGGCTGTTGAACTTGAGACCTCCTCAGGTCCTTTCCAACCTGAATTATCCCAGGGTCCTGTGATTTTATGATGCAGTTTTTTTAAGGACAGGGCAGGGCAGACTTTCACTAGAGCTTTCACATGGAGCTCTGTGGTTGCCCCCTCTGACATACTTTCACCATAGAGTCTGTGAACACTGAAGGTCCTTGGATGAGGTCCTAGCTCCTTGCAAAGCAGCTCTTTATATCAAGGTGAAAGGTCTTCCTCTTAAAATTAAAAGTTCATCCATCAAAACTTTTGCTCATGTTTCTTTTGGTGATTCCCCAAGTGTCAGCAGAGGAAGAGGGTACAGGTCAGAAGTCCTATCTGAAGATCTGTGTGGCACCCTAAGCTCTTCCCCAGCAGAGCATTCTTGCCTGTTGAACTTCTGGGCAAAGGGTCATCTTATGTACCGAATAAGTGAGTAGGTCTCCGAGTCTTTCACTTCATATGACATTTTCCAATCTCTTTTTAAATGATAATGAGAGTAATTAGCAATCTGTCCTGTGGAGCCACTTTGAGAAGTACTCTAATTTTTTTGTGGTATCCAGTCTCAGCAGATCTCACAACTATCTCCAGGTGAGGGGGAAGTGAGGGCTGAAGTATCTGTACAACAGTGGCAGGAGGAACTATCCTACTGTCCTTCAACCCTGGGATGACATCTGTACTACCAAACAGGGAAGGGTCACTCACAGACAGGGAACATAGACTGACTCATGTTCACACTGCTTAGGATAAGGTTGGCAGGAGTGATCCAACACAGATCCAGAGAGAGAACCAGCAGTGCAGATGATCTGGGTTTCAGGACCTGAGCTCATTCTGTGTCCATCTCATGTTCAGCCATACTGGGCTTCTGTAGGGCTGTGTTCACAATTAGTAAATAGTGCGGCCCAACAGGAGAAGATCTGCAGAGGGAAACAGTCCTAATAAACCAGCATCTGTGACACAACATTTTGCTGCTTTATTGTGGATTTATTCTAGTTTGAGCCTGTGAACTGAACGCTCACTAATGGTGGGAGCAGAACTTCCCTTTCATTCCCAAGGATGGAACCAACGCACATGGAGTACAATGTAGAGTAAATATATTTCTTTTCACCTGCAGCAGGCTTTTTCCTTGTTATTCAGGTGATGGTCAACAGTCTCAGGGAAGAAAAAAAGCAAATCTTACACTCTGTGTCATAAATATTACTCCAGGCAGTAGACAAAATGCTCTGTAAAAGCCCTTGGAGCATCCCCATCTTGAATTGTATAGTGTGTGGTATTGAGCCTTTAATCTCCTCTTACAGCCTTTGCTAGGGCTTCAGAATTCTGTTCTTATTCAAATGGGTATGTACTACTGATTGGTCTCATTTATGGATTTTCAAGTACATTTTAAAGGTCAAACAAGTAATTTTAATCAGTTATGGGTTTTGACAGCTGATAAGTATTGAACACACAGCAGCACCTGCGAAGCAGATTTATTATATTTGCCATTACATGTTTGGATCAGGGGCAGGGATGGTTCTCCTCCCTGCTCGTTTTACTCTCCATCATCGAGTTACTGGCACTGATCAACCAGAGCATCCACAGGAGAGCACTGTCGTTGCAGCACTTCAAATCTGACTCACAGTTGCTTGGACAGGGGCCCAGGACCCATGTTTTATGGCTGCTGGTTAAGAGAGTAGTAGCTGCGTCAGAATGGTGCTGCCCTCACCTCAGAGCTTTCCTGGCTACCTAATCCATACCACTTTCTCCTAGGCTAGTAACCATTTGGAAATTAGTCTGGCATAGTTGTTCTCAGATTCTTGTGTGCAGGGCTCTTGTGTAGTGATTGTGAAAACCTGTCAGATCACAAGACGATGACTGTCCTCAGTCATCATGAAAATGAGAATATTTCCCCATTTCCACAAGTAGCAGCCACAGACTGGGAGCAAGACTTGTGCTTGGCTGCTATAACATAAACTCCTGTCCGTGAACTAAAGGGCTAACTGCATCACTTACGGGAGCAGCAGTACATACAGGGATGGGCAATAAGGATGACTACCCCCGGCACAAAACAGATGAGATTCTTCAGCTTAGGAAAAAAGAGAGTTAAATGGGATCTGACAGAAGCCCATGAAGTCATCTATTGTGTGGAAAAAGTGAATTTGGGAGAACCGCGGGGCATGTGATGAAGCGGTTGGAGAGTCAGAGTAAGTACACAGAAGAGCTTTCTTTGGTGTTTTTCCACTACGTTTTTGGAACGCATTTGGATTGGGTGGAAGAGACTTCAAAAAGGGACGAGATCCACTCATACAAGACTGGTGGTGCAGCAGTCCAGCTCCAGCAGCTGACTGGGGAAGTCCCTGAGTCCCTGCTTGCTGGGAGTCAGGCGGCACACCTGGGGAAATGCCACTCCTGGCATATGCTGCTCTTGCACCCTTCCCTGAGCCTCTGGCAAAGATGAAACTTGAGAGGTCCTTCATCACATGTATGGCAGCAACTTGACTGCTCTTCAGTGTAGGCAGCAGTCAGGGGACCATGTACGCCACTGGGACCAACTACTAGTGAGGAAGGAATCAGTTTTAGTCCTGCCAACACTTTCATCTGGGATGCAGCTCTCACCATAGAAAAACCCAAGAATCCTGGGATTTTGCAGCCCATTCAGACTATATCCACATCTGCCCAGTTTTTTTAATTTCCACAGCACAGTTTCTTAAGAAGATCTGGAGGGTGGAGGATTAAAACAACTTACAATTTACAGAAGCTCAGCTCTGTTTTTCTCTGTTATGGGAACAAAGTTCATAGCACTGGTTTTACAGTACCACCTTGCTTTTGTACTCCACGCTTTGTTAAACATGATAATGAGTTCGGCTCTGTATAGTGCACTTAGTGCTGTGCAGAAAATAAAAGTATTTCCTGCCCACACTTCAAAAGAGCTGCTACGATGGTAAAGGCTCTTTCAAGCTTGGGGCTGCTAGACCAAACAGCATGTACGCTGGGTTAGCCTGTCAAAAAGCTCTGTATTGCGAATGTAAATTTATCTCTGTAAGAATGACAAGCTCCTGTTCAAAGCAAAACACTATATAAAGCAGTTCACTGGGGCAGTATGTTTTACCATATTCCCCTCTGGAACAGAGAAGAGTTTTGTATTACATTAATCAGCTTCTAAGCCCTGAAGGTCACAATTATCTGGCCACTATATTTCAGTATTAGTGATTTTAGTACATGATTAACTTTCATGTGTGCATCATTAAGATGAGGAATTGTTTTTGAAGTCTCAAATAGAGCAGCAGGTCTTAGCTGTAGTATTTGCCATACTTGCTCAGCCACTGTTAAAAGGGATGATTTATAGAAAATCCAGCTGTGAGTTTTCATTTCTTCAAGAGCAGGAGGCGGGACTAGAAGCCAACCTAAAACCAAGCGGAGCATTGATCAGAGTAGAAATAATGTAGAGCACAGCTCCGCAGACAACAGCTAAGCATCGTGGAAGTATTAGCTGGCAGCGATAAGGAGACGGAAGCAGCACTCGGTGACAGAGGAGCCATCTGTCAGGAACGGGGAATCTGATTTCAAGAGAGCAGAAAATGAAGTGCAGAAGAAAGTGATTTTGGTTCAGAGGTACAGTGAAGCCCAAGGATATCTGTGGTCAGTAAGTTTCTATACTGTAGCAGGGATGTTTAATGCAGTAGCTAGTACTGTTTGGAAGGGCTTTTCAGCTTTGATAAGACATAAGTAGTTCAGTCATAAAATAGGCTTTACTTAAAGGGGTTTTTTTGTTGATTTTTAAGATGTAAATAAGCTTATCTGTTTGAGGTGTCTTGTGTAAAAACTTGTAAACAAACTTTAAAACTGCTGGTGTCCATCACTTCAGAGGGTGGTTTTTTTTAGTAAGGTCATGTGCTGTTGAGGATAAGATTTGTTCATAACCTTTCTGAAAAATATCTTAGAAGAAAAGACTGCTTTGGCCCCAGTTGCGAGGTAAAAAAGGGAAGGCAAGAATATTTTTGCTGGAAAGAGGAAAGGAGTTCCCACCCAAATAGATCTAAACTAACTGGAACTACAGTGTATAAACATCCCGGGGCTAAATTCTACCCTCACTTGCACTGATGTAAGTCGGGTTTAAATCTACTGCAGTTAATAAAATTTAATTAAGGGTAGAATTTGGTTGCACATTTCTTAATAATGAAAAAACCCCATGGTTCTTTCCAAAGTGCATTTTATGTTAACAGATTATTAAGGACTTGCGTTAAAATTCATTGTAAACTTATTTTGTGATGCATCTTTTGTCGTGTATTTGTATTTTTCTTTGAAAATAGCACAAAAACCCAGCAGGAGATATTGTCAGCAATCCTCTTATTTCTTGTTAGCAGGTTCTCAGATAAGGTTTGCAGTTCTCATAGTTTAATGCTCGTTTCAGTTCAGTGGCTTGTATTTGGGGTGATACGCTTTAATCCCGAAAAGGTTTGTGTAGCTCCAGCTGGGAGCGATAAGGTGATATTAGTTGTAGCAGAAAAGTGTCAAAGTTCTGTACAAGACCCTGGACTTGGTTTTCGGGAGTGAAACTGTTCTACTACAAATTGTACAGAAAAATTCCTCTTGTTGCAGTGGTTTTAGTGTACGAGTTAGAAGCAGAAGCATTGGCTGCTGACCGAGAGAAAAAAACAAAACAAACCAAAAAAAAACCCAACACAAACCCAAAACCCACTCACTATTATGGCCCAATATGGATGACAAAACACTGTAGCATGTGTGGGAAAATGGCTGCAGTCCAATGTCTGGAACCATTTATCTTCTGGTAGAGTCTGGAAGATGACTGTTTTATGTATTTTACAGAAATCCCTGCTGATTGATTTCATTTACTTAGGGGGAGGGGGCATGTTGACTGATGGCGGGGACAACTGGGAAAAAAAAAAAAAAGTGGGTTTTTTTATATTATCCTGACATCCTGTTCTGGTTAGGGTTGTTGGCACCTTTTGAGGGGACCAGACTGTGCTGGGAAGTCTGGTATGTCCTGTCACTGCTTTTGCTACTACATACAGCCAGAGGTTTACTGCTTCTTTCTGGGTCTCAGTGAGATGAAAGTTGTGAGTTCTACTTCAATTAGTACCAGCCACATTTTGGAAATAATGATTTGTAGAGGTCTGAAGGGGAAAGGACAGAAATGAGTACAGGTCTCTGTAGCTTACCAGTAGCTTGGCTGATGATGGTGCTGTTATTGAAGAGGTAGGAAAGAATCTGGGGAAGACATCTCTTTTCCATGTGCAGGGCTTGCTGAAATAGCTCGTCCTGCTTTGGCACGTGAGGTCTGTATGCTAGGATGATAACACAGTTTTCTGTTGCTAAAATAGCCACAATTCCTGGTGTTTCTTTATTTGTAAGGAGTAAAGAGCTTGTCAAGCATGGTAAGACAAGAGGGATATGCTATACGTCAGTGTCTTTCCTTTACCTTTACTGCTATTCTTATGTGTGCTCTGCCTGCCTGTCTGTCAAGGTGCCTGCCTTCAAATCACTTAGTCTCACATCACAGCATGACAGTTGCTCGTTATATACCAGGTATATCTACAGCTTTCATGTTGCAGGGAATCACTGCCAGCATTTTCATTTGATGAAACAATAGTGGAGGAATACATCTCCTAGTCAGTACACTGCTACTGTATTGAGGTTCAACAAAAATGGGGAAAAAATAATGGAGTTTTCAATTGACCCTTCAGTCTCTTCACAGGGTCATCTATGTCCAGTCCCATGCAGGGTCACATAACAAAACTGTGTCGCATCCAGTTTCCCAGACGTAACCACTTAGTACAGTCAAGTCATTCCTCAGTGACAGGGGAAGGAGGGAAGGAGGGAAGGAGGGAAGGAGGGAAGGAGGGAAGGAGGGAAGGAGGGAAGGAAGGAAGGAAGGAAGGAAGGAAG
>WTSP01008810.1:0-19912 GCA_025331215.1 Actenoides lindsayi
CCGGCTGTCGCTGGTGCCCGGGTGAGGAGCACACGCTAACCGCGGAGTCAGGAACAGGCCGGAGGTTTTGGGGTGGACCTGCGCGGCCTGGCTGCGGCTGCCAGGCAGGAACTGGTCTTCACCCCGCTTTGTTCTCGCTCAGTCTTGCCCCGGCTTCGGGACGGGTTTATCATTCTGGCTTCGGCCGTGCTTCTGCCCGCCCGCCGGCGTTTGTGCGGCCCTCAGCGTTCCCTCCTCCCCCGCTTGTCCTTCCGCAGCGGGTCGTGCTGTTGGGCTGCGGGGGCTTTCGGTGCTGCCTGCAGGTCGGTCTCCTTCCTGCTCTGCAAGCTCTGGCCGTGGGTGGCAGCGCGGGTCTTTCTGGTGGCCCGTGTTACTGCGAGCCCCTCTTGCGGGAGCTCGGGCGTAGCGTTTTCCGCACCTCGCCGCGGCCGAGTGTTCCCTTCGGCCGGCTAACCGTATTGCAGGGCTCTGATGCAGTGACCTTGGTGAGGATGGTGAAGAAGCAGTGAAGGAAACGGATTTTCTGGTTTTCCTTCTTATTTGCAGTGGCCTTCCTGTCATAAACTATAACTGCGGTGACTCTGCAAGATTGGTGTCTTTCTTGTACTGTAAGGACCTAACTTTCAAAGAGGCAAAGCATGCTTATAATCATGGGATGAAACTTAGAAGAAAGAGAAAAAATGTTTGTTAGTCAAGCAAAGGCAGTATCCTTAATAATGTTAAGTGATCTTCTGGCATTACTAAGTTTGCAAAAAAAACCCCAACACCGGACAAAACATTTGCTTTGATTTTAGGATATGATAAAATATGAAATTTCCTGACAGCAAGAATTGTGGAGTAATGCTTCTTTCTTGCAATATAATAAAATTGCTTTTACAGGTAACAGTTGATGATATTTTAATTACGTTTTAAATCTTCCATTAAATCTATTTCTATTAATATTTTTAACATACTACTATCATTACCTGATTTCTGTAGCTCTGTTAACCATTCATTATTAATAAACTTTCTTTTCAGTTTGTTTATCTCACACGGTAGCATCCTGTACATTCTCTTATGTATCTTGTCATCTAAAAGATAGTGATAGCTAGAATGGAGTGTAGTTTCTGTGTTTGTGTGCTACACAGCGAAGCAGAGATGGGTTTTATTCTGTCTTACGATGCAATGTTGAGTTTCCTTAGGAGACTGTAGATCAGGTTAAGGATTGAGTGTTGTTTATTTGCGTGTTTTTGTTGCTTTGCCCCCTCAGTGGGCATTGGAGCAAATGTCATGAATTGCTGTTTCGCTCTCAGAATATCAAAAAAAGGAGACAATATAAAGGTGATAACTATATATTATAAGTAGCATCTTGTTCGGACATCAGAAGAGGAGTGATAGCAGTTTTAAATCAAATGTTGAAATCTGTTGCTGCCCTTGCTCTAGTTATGACCACTGGAGATGCCCATGTGTATAAAGCCTAAATTAATCTGGCCTCTTTTTTGTTATTTTATGTGTTACAATGTATAATTGTTTAATAATTCATTTCAGGTACCTGACTCCAGAGGATCAAGTAATAATGCTGGAATTGCTTTGGTCTTTTTCCTAAGGCTTTAACAGTTGAAAAATAGAGCTACTTCTTTTTTTTTTTTTTTTTTTTTTTTCCTTTTTTAAAAAAGAAAGAAAAAACAAGTTCTTGCTTTTAGAAACTCCTTTTAGCTTTTTGAAGGAGACATTGGTATTGGCTAATCATGTATTGTGATGTAGCCTTGTGACTAGACATCATTTAACTGCTAAAAGTAAAATACTTCCCCCAGAGTTCATGATAGCTTCTACCTTTTCCAAGAATAGTGAAGGGCACTGTACGTAGGATAAATGCATGCTGTCATCTGAAATTGTCAGCTGTAGACTAGTAAGTGTCAAAAAGAGCCTTGAAATTGTTTCTAGTAGCTGTCGAAAGCCTGTGGAGCTCAGTTATTCAAATGAATGTGTTTTGTGCTGGTTTTTTTAGTTTACTGCTAAAATGTACTCTGTATGGTATTTGTTATTTGACAAGCTCTTTCACCTGTGATTGAAAACTTGTACTATTAGATGGTCTGGGTTTCCTCAACTGTGCATTATTAATAGTCTCCTAAATTGTCTTTTACGATTGTCAACCTTACAAAAAAAAATATTTCTGTTACCATTTGCTTATGTAATTTAAAAGATAACTCTTGGATTGCTCAGAACTAAATGTGTACTTCGCCTACATAAAACAAGGCCTAGACAAAAAGATTTAAAACTTAAAACCAAAGAGACCAGTTTCAATGGAATAATGAAGAACTAAGAGGCTACCATGACATAAATAATCCAGTTAAATGTCTGGGTACATTCTACTTTTAACAATAAAATAGTTTGCAGTGCATACCACTGTAGTGCTGTGGTTAAGTATCTCTCATAACCCTTGCTATGCTAAGATAAACCCAAAAGTCAATCTAGAAATAATAAAATATGTAGAAGAAAAGATTTTAATATTGCCTCCAGTGTTATTTTTCTAAAATCTTTTAACTGGAGCAGCCTCCTGGGAGGGAGTGTGAATCTGAGGCCCAGTGGGTATTGTAGGTTTACCACTGAAACATACTTTGGGTGGACACCTTGCACACATCCACACTCGGTTTGAATTCTGTAGTTTGAATAAAACTAGGCAAGTTCAATTCTTGCTCTCTCCCCAGCGGTACAAGCCCTTTTTTACTACTGTTCTATGGGAAGTGTGCTTTTGTGGCTGCTGCACTGTGTGTACATGTAACGTATGACAAGTTCTGCTATGGCGATCTCTCCACCATTGCAGCCATCGCTTTGTTAGTTGACTCCCCCCTCCCCTTTTAATTCTCTTTAAAGACACCTCCCTTCCTTTTAGTTCTCTAAAATTCCTTCTAAGTTGCCTGCATTCATGATCTTGCAGGTATGGCTTTCTGTAAAACTAGCTAACCAACATAATCTCAGAAGGAAGTTTTGGAGTCATGGGGCTTTGGAAAGAGCAGTATAAACACAGCTGTGAAATTTTGTGCGAGAGTGGAGGTGCTAGTTAGGACTTTGCAAGGGAGTACTTGACATAGCTTAGTGTTCAAGTGCAGTGAAAAAAATGGGGCGATCTTATCTGGAAATGATAAGCTGAGAAGATACCTCATGTGCTGTCATAACTGTAGTTTGTGGGAGCAAGGGTCCTACTGTGACCTGCATGGCAGCACTAAAGGATAAAGGAAAAAAAATAAAGTGTCCCTGATGGAATGAAGCTAAGATGTGGTTTTCTTTAAGAAGCTGATACTGAGATATAAAAACTTGAAGGCCCAGGTGGACCCAGTGGGAGGAGGGGAACTTCAGCGAGTAAGATATACTGTCCCCATTGATAGCTGCTTTCTAAAATTTTCTTCACAACCCTTGCCAAGTCATTTCCCTTCTCAAAATCTTGAATCTTGGCTGACTGCCCACAGGCAAGAAACAAAGAATTTCTGTTTTTTAAATAGTTTATTTTAAAAGCATTCTCTGCTAGTAGTAGGCAATATAAAGGCGGAGGGGGGGACAGGCACTGAAAAAAAGCCAGGACACTAGGGTGCCAAAAAGTACTGAAGCAGACTCCTTAAACATTGTGAAATAAAAACAATCGTTGGCAGAAAGTATAAAAGGAGAACAGCAGAAATAGGACTATGTGCATTCAAAATAGAAACAAGGCAGCAGTATTTCTAAAATACTGAAATACAATTAGGTAATCTAGTGTTCGTGCACTTAGTTTTATACCAGAGCGAGTGTGTGGGTTTTCAATTTGAAGTCCAGTTACAAAACAAACTGTGTGCTGTTTTTAGAAGGCTGCAGGAGGTAAAATTGTTTCTGGTTTAAGATATATTTGAGGTAGTCCCCACGGCTCATCACCAGTGACAATATCTGTCTGCTTGGTGAGCTGTGACTTTTGCTGGTCCAGATATCCTTTGTCTGCATTGAGAGACAGGGCCTGATGGGAGCACACAAGGAGGTTTTCTGCTTTCTTTGTTGCAGCACTGTAGAAGCATAGGAATTCTTGGTGGTTACTTACCCATTTTTGCTATTCCCTTAAACTTAATGTATTTCTGCAGTTTGACTTGGAATATCAATTAAAGGTATTCCCTGAAAACCAGGTAGCGATAAGGGAAAAGGAATTTTAAAATTTTATTTTATTTTATTTTCTCAGTGTTCCTTGGTTAATTGCAAGTCTAGGGCATGCAGAGGTATGGAATGAAGGAACATAGGCTGTGGGAGAAGGTATAAAGATAGATGTCCTGGAAAAGACACCAAGCACTGGGTGCACTCCTTTGGCAGTGCATTCCACAAGTGGTACAGAACTGCGAAAACTTTTTTTCCGGCAGCTGTCATACTGATAGGGCAGCCTTTTTTCCCCAGAAATATGCCTTCTTGCCTATTCTTAATATGTCAGTGTTCTTTTCAGTTGAGCCTAGCAAGTATTAAAACAAATTGTGTCTTCTATCAACTGATCTGTGATGCAGTCTTGAAAGAGCCTCATCGGCACGCAGGTATAGTATTTTGGTGGGGTCTGCTGTGTCAGGCATTGCTGAGCTTTTGTCAATAGGGTATCCTTCTCTTTTCCCTCTCACTGGTGACATTTTTCCTTTGAACAAATTTTACATCAACAACAATAGGAATACTTAACATGCTGAGAGTTGATCTCATCAAAAGAGAGCTCAAACGTGGTTTTGCTTGTCTGGGGACATGCATTGCTGTTAATTGCTTCTGAGTAGAATATTCTGCTCTTCTGTGGTGCTAGCAGCTATCTGAGTGAACCTGATTAATGAACCTATGAACCAAAGGGCAGTATTGGTTTGCAAAAAGTCACCAGTACAGATGTGCCAGTATAGGAAAATAGTTTTATTGTCATCTTTTCAAGAACTCCTCTGCTCTTAAATATATGAGGAATGTGATTCTTCCTTGGGAACCAATATGAATGATGCAGGTAAGGTGATTTGTTAAAGGCTGTTTGTGTTATGTGTAGGAAAGGAGAGCTGAAGTTTCTGAGTATTGTCAGGAATTGTCATCCTGTGTAACAGCATATACTTAACTTCTTTGGGCATCTGTTTCTCTACTGCACGTTATGCAGATTTTTTTCCTACTGCCAAATCGGTAGCCATCTGAGACTGCAAATTACCAGAATACAAACATCATTATTGTTGTAAAAAGTCTCAAGCACGTACCTCCTGGACTTCTAGATGCTTATTTCATTGTCCCTGTCTTCAAAGGTTAATTGGTCAGTGAATATGCTCTATGCTTTTTGTGTGTGTGTGTTATTCTTTAGACTTCCCAAGTCATTGCTGCACAGCGACTGTGCCAGTAGGTTTTCAAATGGCACAGAACTGGCCTGTCTGCTTCCAGAGTAGTCAGTGGGATGTCTGTCAGCTGAATGACCAAGATGCTCAAAGTTTTCTGTTGGAAAATCAGGAAATAAAAGATGGTGGAGGTCACGGAGATAGATGGGCCAGGGGAAGCACACTCTAAATAGATACAGAAAAGGAAACTAATAGGATAGAGCTGATAGAACTGTGGAAATGTTTCCTGGTATTCTGTAATGCCCCTGTGGTTTTTGTCTTCCTGAAAGGTTTGTTGGCTATTGCAGTGAGGTATCATCACATCTGTTTACAGCACAGCTTATTATTTACTAATACAGTACTCTCCCTGCACTGAGAGATGTTTGCTGCCATGAATTTAATAGGAAATTCTCATATAATTTTATTCTGTTAATTTAAAACCCTTAATAATTTCATAAACTTGTTATGCTCCCACTGAGCTTGTAATAAAATCTAATTTTGTACTGTACAAATATTTTACAGTAATTATTAATGCCAGCTTTTAGTTGTACTGTCCTAATTTCTGTCTGCTGTCTGTTCTGTAACAAGATTTCATCCCCCAACCCCCTGCACCCCCATAGTTGGATACAGACTCCTATGACTATATCTGGCCTTTTTTTGAGTCTCAAGAAATCCCTTCTTGTGTTTATACAGTTAATAATAATTGGTGTCAAAGCCAGACTTCCTTTGGAATTCAGGGTCACATTGTTGGCAGTCAGAACAGGTAAGTATTATGGTAGTAAGTAATAGATGGAGTAAAATTCCCATTTATCAAGGCTACTTTCTTCATATATTAGTTCATTAGAGACCTACATAGGTCTCTGGGGTATCACTAAGGTACAGTATTTGGCATTCTGTCTTTCCAAATACATAACCAACGAGGTGACTTTATTGGACTGTATATTACCACTACTGTTTTCAGTGCATTTTTCTTGTCTTTATTATTAAAGTCTTCTTGATTCTTGAATGGAATGGAATAGTCAGGCTTCAGTTTTCTCTGTTCTTCTATTCTTGTTCATTCTGGTTTTTGTTTTGTTTTGTTGCTTACTAATTTGGTTGCTTACTGATAACTACCAAAAATACCCGATGGGCCTGCTGCTTTCTGTTTCTCTTGTAAATAGTCATCTTCATCTGTCCTGTGCATTTTTCAAAACTATAAGGCACACACCATCTCTTCAGGACCATTTTAAATTTGCCCTGCTGATGCTGATAATCACTTCTAGTCATTTAGGAAGGCTGGAATCTCTCAGGTAGACTAGAAAAATGATGGTGAATATATACTGGTCTGTCATGAGCTGACAAACTAGCAGAACTGACGGTGCTGTAAGGTGCATTGTAACCTTTTAAGGATTTGGGTATGCCTCGTTTTCAAGATATCCTGCAATTGTTCCAAAGGATGTGAGGCATTCCTTCGCCTTACAGACTGTTGAATTTATTTTTTTTATGTTTACATGAATGTAATCTCTGCATTTTGCTGGGAATAAACAAAACAGAATCTGAGGAAGGCTTTGCAACAAAATTCCAAGTTTAATGTTTTGTAAGTATGAATGGTTTCTATGGAGGAGGGTCAGTAATCAAACTGAAGTCTGATGCTACTCTTTAAGTAGCATCAGAGATACTAGAACTTTGCTTTATTATGGAACATATAATGGATTTTCTGTTGCTTTTTCTTTGGGTCTTGTTCTTTTGTTCTGTGCACTCAGTGATACACTTCATATGTGACTGATTGCTGGAACACAGCTCAGAGAATAGAGGTATGATTTTATTATGGAGAGGATGAGTGGCTTGGTTTATGGCTTTCATTGGCGGATGTGTGTTAGTGTTTGTTTTGTGATCACTGGACAACGTTAAATCCACATTGGCAGGCTTTGGCAATATGTTTCTTAGACAATCACCAATGGCGACAGTGAAGAGAATCAAACTCCCTGTGTCTGTGAAAAACAAGCCTAGTCTTAGATGATCTGTTCACAAATTGCTTGTTGCCTCTGATTTGGGCTTGTCATTTCCAGCATAGTTTAGATATGCTTGTTGATTTTCAAGAACTTTGAAAAATTACCACTAGAATCAGTCACTTCAGACTGCCTGTTGAAAGGATTATTTGGAAGATACTCTCTTCTTTATGGATTCTTGGATCACCATTTTTCCTGCGGAGGCAGATTAGAGGTTTTGTTTGCTTAGGGCTGATGGGTTTTTTTAGGGGGGAGGGTGTTTTGTGTGTTTGGTTTGGGGTTTTTTCCCCTCCTCAGATTTTTAAATTGGGTCCTGTCTGTAGTCCTTCATCTTCGTGGCTGTCTGTCTTTTGTCTCTGGTTAGGGATGGTAGGAATTCCAGCAAGGCATAGTTCTGATGTACCCTTTTTTCCTGTTGCTGTCTGCAGTGCTTTGACTGCCTTTACTGTAAAAGGCCTTGAGCTGCAGCTGGAGAGTGGTCAGCCTGGCTTCCCTGCCCAGGCTTAACTCTGTCTGAAAAAGGAAGTCTTAGCTTCCTTTTTCCCCTGCTTAGGGAATGGTGCTTACGAAGGAGTTGAGAGAATGGGGGAGAAGAAAGATTCCAAGAGAGGGTGTTTCTTCTTACATGTATACTGCTATCTCACAGCATATTACCTCTGAGTTGCTGAAAACAATGGTCAATTGTGAGGATATGTTTTGTTTAAACTGTAATGTTGGTGTAGAGAGGTGCTGACTCTTCAGGGCAACAAGTAGTAAAAGAAAATTCCAATTCATCCACCTTAGTGATCATGGTGTTTTCTCCCTAGTATGTACACGTGTTGCTGTTACACCATTTTTTCCTACATGTAAATCACATGGGTATAAACTTGCCCTTTTTTTTTGTGTGGTGTCTTGTTTTTTGTTTTGGGGTTTTTTTTTGGCTTAGTTTGTTTGTTTGTTTTGGGGTTTGTTGTTGGGTTTTGGTTTGGGTTTTTGTTTTTTGTTACTCCACACTCTGTAAACTTGGGAGGGTCTGGCAGGGAGTGTGTTATGGGTCACTGGAAGTGCATGCTTCAGGAAGAAAGAGGACACCAAATCTCCAGAACTTAGAAATTACACTGAAATTCATTGGAAGGGAATGGCGGCTAAAAATGCCCAGGGGAAGTGACAAGTACAAAGAGTTCCCTTCATGTTGGTAAACCTTATTCCCAGTTCCTCTGCTCAGTGTCGGTGTTTGCATGTTATGCCATTTGCCCAGCAGGTTAAGTCCTTGATTTCCATTAGTTTCAGTAATCAGTGTGTGCACTGTGAATCAAATATACATGGCAAAGACCCAGTCTGCAATTCCTACTGCTCCTTGGCAGGAGTTTATTCAGTCTGGTCCTTTTGGCCAGGACTTTTATCCTGGCTTGTGGTCTTATTTACAGTGTGATAGCAGAGTTATTTCCCCTCCAAAGCTCTGTAGTGATATTGTCTAAATGCCTCAGGATGAGATGTGGCTGGAGATCTGTGGAGAGCTTCATTTAAATTCTGCAAGAGCTATCTGTTATTTCAAGATTTTTAAATTTCTTTTACAAATAATATAAAAGGTAGACTTTGGGGAATGGCGGGTGACACTTGTGGTCTCTCCTTGAAAGATACGATTTGGTTTTCTGAGCCATCATGTGAATACTCTACTCCTGGACCTCATATGTAGATGTTTTTGATCATATTTGACACTATTCAGGGATTATGTAGCTGCATGATCATGTAGGTGTAGTTTATGCTTTTAAGTCTGAGTACAGAGCCATGGATTTGGCAAAGAGCTAAGGAAGATAGGTTTTGGTTAGCTCATGTTTAGGGAGGATCTGTTTTGGGAAAATCTTTAACCACCCTGTTCCATTGTCACTGTTTTCTCTCTTTATATACTTAAGACAAATTTGTCTTAAATCCAGTTTTTCGGGTTGATAAGCACATTCTTTGCACAAAGTGAAATCACACTGTAAATTCAATGGGATGTATATTACTGCACATTGGCCATCTGTCCATGTGCACAGTCATATCCTTCAGTTGAGGTGAAGTAAGCTATTCCTCACTTGGTGACGTGTGACTGCCACTTATATTAGAACACCTCACAGGAAAAGTAAGATTTTACGTACTGGTAGTTGCTATAGGGTATTTTGCACACAATAACGTGTTACTTTACGGCAACTTTGGTGTCCAAGTCCTAATACTGCTCCTGCCTTAAGTTGGTAATTTTCAGAATAATTTAGATATGCACGTTGATTTTAGACCACTTGGAAAATTTGCCACTCCAATCAGTGGTGTTGGCCTGTCTATTGAGAGCGTTATCTGAGGAGTGAAGGTGAATGATAAGCAACAAGCACAACTCAGAACCCTGCTAGCAGTGACACTTCTGCATGCAGCAGACCACGGTGCGTTGGCATAAGTGCAGCTGAACCGGTCAGCAGAGGCAATGAAAAATAACCATGGAGGTAGAGCTGCATGTAGATGAGTCCTTAGCAGGATAAGAAGTTCAGTTTCAATATTCTAATAAAAACAGAGACCTAATTACCACTCAAGAAAGTCTGACAGGGAACTCTTATTAGATATGCAACTGCACTTTGAGAAATGCTAATGTCAGGTAAGATTAGGGGAAGAATGGGGAATAACAGGGGAAACATAACTATTATGTAAAATAAGTAGCTATATCCAGACTATGTTAAATAATAGAAACTCCCTGGGGAAAAAAGTGTTGAATAATTGGGGAACTTTAGAGGTGGCTGAAAAATGAGAAATACAAGGTATACGCATGTAAAGAGACTGAAAATATCAGATTCATTTGACAGGGAAAAATAGTTAAGAGAAAGATACATGTGCATATATACACACACGATGAATCTGGAACATCTGCTGTCACTGTCTTATGTTTCAGTGACATTCTTACCGAGTTTGTTTATTTTGTTTGGTATGGTTTAAGTATGTTGAAATAAGTTATTGGCCGTTCAAATGTATGCATTTATAATAAAATAGAAATGGATTCTATGTTTTTCCCTAACAATTTCTTCAAGTTAACTTTAAACTTGTATTTCTGTTTTAAAAGCATGTGGCTTGAATCCCTCAACTTCAACCACTCAATGTGAAAATGAAGGTCTCTTTAGTCCTGTGTTTGTCTTTTTTACTTTAAATTTCTTCCCCCCCGCCCCCCCCCCCCAGTACAGAACTCATGAAGATGTTTGGCTTGTATTGCTTCAAACTGTCTGGACATTTACTGTTGAACCGTTGAAGCTTTCCTACCATTTGTTTTTCTTCTGAAGCCTTAATCTATTGAGGGATGAGAATTAGCTGCTATGGTAAGATATCTTTAAAGTAGTAATAAAATGCTAAAAGTAAGTGCAATGTGCCAGTTAATTTTGGTTGTATTTATTACCAAGAAACCTAAACAAACAAACAAAAACTTAGTGCTGTACAAAACCAGAAAAGTATGATGCCCAGCTTGAAACTAACTAACCAAGGACTGTTGTTCTGCCTTTTAACTGATAATATTTGCCCTATGCTTCTAAGTGAGGAATAAGAATTAAGTGAATTATTTCACAAGATCTTCTTGTGTGTAGATATATGTGTATGACTCATCAAAATGTTGTGTACAGGTGTTTTACACGTCCCTTCTAGATACTGCATTTTATTTGCCATGCATTTGAGTTTAATGTCAGTTCAATTTACAGTATTGAAAATACTTCAGGTGATTGATAGAAGCATAGAAAGTTTTGATTTGGGGAGAAAAAAATTTGCTAAAAATAAGAGAAAACCTTGTAAACAAGAGGTGAGATAGAAACATGACTGCATCTCTAAGCAGATACAAATCTACAACTGTTTGCTAGATTTTCCAAATGCAGTACTATTGTGTACTGATATTTGTCCTCGATCTCAACAACTGTAGCAGTTTTGAATAACCAAGTGGTATTTTACAAATTTCAGGAATCGAGGCCAACTCAAACATGAGAAGATGATCCAGCCAGAAGATTTTTCACTTCATAGAAATCTTATTTTCCTTTAATATGTAATATAATTTGACAAAGTGAAGTTCAGTTACTTAATCTTGAAATTAAGACACACCTGTGGCCTTCATCAGAAATGTTTCTAACATTTTCAAGAAAAAATATGTCCCAGAAACTGAGCATGTTTTTACTAGTTTTTGGAATCATTTGGGGTTTGATGTTGCTGCGCTACACGTTTCAGTACCCAAGACGCCAAAGCAGTGCTGAATTGCGTGGACAGATATTAGATCTAAGCAAAAGATATGTCAAAGCACTGGCAGAAGAAAATAAAAATCTAATGAATGGTGGCGGTGGATCCTCTATGGCAGGATATGGTAAGAGGCAAAAACCCCATACTAGTCATGCAAATATCTATTTTTCCTGGAAGCTCTGAAGTAATACTTCTTTTTTGAAAGTAATATATACTGCTCTTCATGAGAAAAAACTCTGTATTAAGTTAGTTGAGTTTAGTTTATTCCCTGAAGTTTAAGATTAAGATGTGGGACAGAATTAAGCTTGAGACATAAGATTCTTGTTTTCCAGGGATTTTTTAGATATCTCCAGGTATGTGACTACTGTTACTCACAGAATTAACAGCAATGTTGTGCTTTTTATGAATCTCAAGATATTGAGGAATAAGTACGTTTTCAATATGGGGACAAAGTTTCACACTGTCACTTCAGGATTCCAGATTCTTCTTTTGCCTCATTTCTAACTTTCTGCTTCTGTTTCTTCTCTTGAGGGAAGGTTGCAGAAGGTTGAAATCCCTTAGGATTTCAAGAAAACCCTTACTTTTGAGAAAAGTACTTATGTTTTGTCATAAAGGAAAAAACCTGTGTCTGTGAAATTAAGAGTAGTAGAAGACTTAAAAAGAAATATTAAAAAAAAAAAAAAAAAAGCTTATGTACATTGATCCCCTTTTTAAGGAATCATTAAAAGGGTGGGTTCTACCAGTTGTAGGATGCTGTTTATAGGCACTCCATAGTCTAAGAGTACAAACAGCATAAATGTCTGAAGTTTTTGCTACTGCTCAGGAACAAGGAGGCAAGTCTGTGATGACGAGATGAGCAGGAAGCAACCCAAGAGGCGGAGGACAGTATCAAAATGTCTTAGCTTTTAATTCTTTCATTCATTAACTTAACACTTTTACCACAGTAAGACACTACTGTTTCTTTTCTTCTCTTCTCCCTGTTCTCCCTCCCCATTTTTTTGTCTTTGGGGATTTCCAGCCTTTACTGTGTAATTACTTTTCTGTGTAATTTGTTTTAAAAATTCCTTGTGTAATGCAGGTTTTCACTGCTGTATTAAGTCTCATAATGTTTTTCCAAATGAGATTTGCCTTCTGAAGTATTGTCTAAAGTTTAATAGAAAAAATGAGGTCAACTCTTGATCTACAAGCTGATTATCAGACTTATGACTTGAGTAGACAACTCCTTCCCTCAAACTGTTGAGCACAGAATGGTACTACAGAGTACATGACCCACAGTGTGTCATTGACAGAAGACCCTGCTCTGACTCAAATTGTAAAGCAATTGTCAAAGAATTTTTTTTTTTCCCAAAGATGACATTCCTCAACAAGATATAATTTAGAGGGAGGGACTGACTTGAGATTTAAATTTTATTATTATCAATTTATTACTAGTGTCTTAATTTTATCTGGGTTACCCCTCTTTTTTCAGTCTCATACCTTTCATATCTTTTTTTTTTCCCTCACCAGTTTCTTTGGTTACTTAAGTATTAATTAGAGGGTAGAGGGGGAAGAGAGAGAGTCTGTCTGCGTGTGTTTGGGGGGGATCTTAATAACTTGTAAAAGCTGGTTAAGTTTGTTCATTTTTTTCACATCTTGAGAGAAGATAATGATATGAACATTGACAACAGCGTAATTAGCTTTTGTTGAAAGATCTGATACTGTTTTTGTTTTCCAGAATATGGGAGGTTTTTTACTGTTCTTTTTCTTGTTTTTCAATCAATATAGGCCTATATATGTGGATTGGGTTTTTTTCCCTACTTTATAGCTTATGTAAGAAGTGATAAGATACTTTCTCATAGCAGCTTTTCTGTGGGATAGATCTGTTATTTAGAGGAAAGCTATTAAGAACTAACTTTTTTATGTTGGAGAGTATTTAAATATATTCCATTGCTGTGCAAGGCTAAAAGGTGTCATAGCTGGGTATTCTATCACTGTTACCTGGATGAAATTTGAAATACTGTCTTTGAATAGTCACTAGTCTAATGCTCCAGCTAGTACTTTTGTTCTTAGACTCAAATACTAAATGGGCTTCCTGCACAGTTCACTAGTATGGTGGTATCTTCCTTGCCTGAGATAACAAAGAAACATTAAAGGAAAATCAAGCAGCTATTTAATGCTATACTTGTATACTCCTCTGCACTCTTTCCCAAAAAGTCTCCTAGGAAGGATAGCAAGTCTTAAGATGTGAATATGTTGAAATAGCAGTTGTTTTCCACACATAGTAAATAATGGGATCTAATTTGTTTTTTCCGTTATCTTCAGCTGATCTTAAGAGAACAATTGCTGTTCTTCTGGATGACATCTTACAACGCCTCGTCAAGTTGGAAAACAAAGTCGATTACATCATTGTGAATGGCTCAGCAACAAATACCACTAATGGAACTAGCAACCACATGCCAGTAACTTCAAATAAACGTGTAAAACCAGCAAGCAACATTAGGTAGCAAACAGGGTCACTTTGTGTTGCTACATCTGTGATAAGTAATATTTAAGCTTTTTATCTCTGGCTAGGGCAAAGCAGTAGTTGACTCTAAAAGAAGCATAAACTTCCTGTTATACAACATGCTGGATCTGTGTAGGCCTAACTTAAGTGCATAGATTCTCAAAGCATTATTGCATTGCCTTTGAGCAGTATTTCTGAAGTGATCTTTGTTGTCCTTGAAGATATTTTGATATCATGATTTGATGTAGTATGTCATTGGATAATAACAATCAGTGGAAAGCAATGGGGAACTTCTAGGTAGGTTTCTAAATATATTTATTTAAATATAAATGTAACATATCTTTTGGGTAGGTGAGTAGTGTTGTAGTTAATTTTTTTGTGATCTGCGTTAAGCTGAGGTAACTGAGGAAAATGCATTGTTAAACAGATGCTAGAAAATGTGTATACTTACAATATTTTGTTACTCATCTACTAAATATTAAATTGTAGATAGCATTGGCAGTAATATTTTAAAATTGTGACCCAAAGAATGTCTTTATTTGCACTATCTGTTGGAATAGCTAGAGAATTTACTGTATATTTAAGAAAATGAATTATAATAGGGAAACATCCTAGGTAGTAACACTGTCCATGTGTATCTTTACGCTGGAGTTAGGGCAGTTAGATTATCAAAAGCAAATCATAATCTGTGATATCTTGGATGATTATTTCTTACAAAGATATTTAAGTGTATGTATTTTGTAATTGCAGATATATTTAAATGATGGAAATAAGTTTTGGATATGTGAATACTGTTTATTTTTATTCATTGCTGTTTCTTTTGAACTTTTTAGTACCTTGCAATTTGTGATGAGTATAGCATGCCATCTCCCTAAATTGCTTTTTTTTTGATCAGGAGGAAAAGCAATGAAGGGAAACAAGATATCTCTGCATTTAACAGATATATATATATATATATATATATACACTGAGGTTGTCTTATCATGGAATATTTGAGAGCTAAGGTGATGTTTGCCTTATGTCTAAGTTAGCCTTACAGCAAAGTGAATTGCAGTGTGGATGCACTGTATTTCAAAATCTTACTGAAGTCATATTAAAGAGAAAGTGCCACTGAGCCTATTTTTTAAAACATACTGAATATTTTTGGGGGAGGAAGGGTACATCCAAGGGCTTTTGCCAAAAGCAAGTGGGTTTTTGGGGGTAGGTGGATGTCTAATTCTACATTAATGAAAAAAAAACCCAAACAAACACCAGTAAAACCGGAGGTGCTGAATGATTTACCATCCCAAGTTAGGTCTTTTTTCTTTTCTTTCATTTCCCTGCTGATATTCTAGATTGATACAAAGGAAAAATACACTTACAACCTTAGTTAGTATTCAGATGATTTTTCTTCTGTCACATTGTGTGTAAACATGTACTCACTTCAATGCAGAAAGAGAAAAATAAATTTTTAATTGGTCCTGTAAAGGCTTCTGTTTTTTGGGTTCTTTTTATCAGTTGTGTCATTCTTGCTACATGTGCTCTGGGCATTTCTGGATTGGAAAATTCCAAGTCTCTGAAGTTTAGTAGTAATCTATCTGATATTCCTCATGCTCAATTACTAAGTTCTTTTGCTCTTGAAATTCTAATGCCCTCAAACTTTCCTCAAGTTTAGAGGGGAGGGGAGAAAGAAATGAAAATAAAATGAAATGCCTGGTTTAGATCTTTAATAGGGAACACTTCACTCATTGAGAATGAAAAAGGCAGGTGCATAACTTCTTATGCATCTACAAGTCAATGTGAAAATAGGTTTTTATATCTGTCTATGCTTTCTATTCCCTAAGTATTTGATTGGTACCAACCAAACCCTTGGTAAGTAGTGTCCCTTTGTGCTAAAAACAGTAGTAGGTGTTGGTTTTGTGTGTGTGCACAAAGTGCCTTTTTTTCTTTTCTTGTAAGGATATGTGAAGTCCTCAAGTCAATGAAGATTGTTAAGTGTAACAGAAGCTTCAAGGTGAATATTTCTCACTACTTGCACACATAGCTTGTTTTATGCAGGGATTTTAGAGTCTGTTGTACTAACTTCCAGCAGTTATGTACTCCTTATAGGAACTCATAGCACTCTGGGCAAATAGTAGCTTTTCTCTCAGCTTTGAGTATTACAATGGCTCATTGGACTTAGGTTGTACTAGATAGGTAGGTAGATAGATAATATATATATATGGAGACCTGTGAACTACCTATACCTTATGGCACAAATTCATTACATCTGTGCTGTATCACCATGCTGACTTGTGTTCTCCCTTCACCAAATACCTAGCACAGGACTACTGCCATGATTTCTGTGCTCCAACAGTGCAGAGGCTGGAAGCTGAGCTTCATCCTTTTTGCTGACATGACGGCATTTTTTCAGACTGAGGGCACTAAACTTCAGGTGTGTGGACTAAGTAAAATAGGGTAAAGAAGGGATAAGGGGAAGGTCTCAACAGAGACCTTACATATGCCTTTTCTATTAACAAGAGTAGCAAGAAAACATCACATCTGCATATTCTACTCTGCAGACCCCTTTATATGATATTTTGAGAGGTGTGGCAGCCCTGCAGTGGCAGAAGGCTGTGTAAAGAACCCAAAGGCTTGTGAAAAAGAAGTGAGAGAAAGGCTACAACTCTCCCCGGGTCCAAAATGCATGATAGTATCACAGCATTTGGTTGTGTTGCCAAACACTGATTGATTTTTTTTTTTTTATATATATATATTTTTTTTTAAAGGAATATTTACATAGTTCTGCTGTGCTACAGTTTGTATGATGCAGCCATGTATTTCCCATTTCAGATGACATCACAAATTCCTCCAAAGTGACCTGCTTCAAGTTTTGTGAAATACAGAACCTCCTTAAGGCAGTTGGTTCTTAGGCTGGATTGGTTTGGATTTGGTTTCCTCTTTCTTTGGAGGGCAGAGGGACATACAACTTCCCGTATATAAAGAACTCCTGGTCTGAGTAGTGGTGGTGTTTTAGTTTTATTCTTTAAATTTTCTGGTAAATTATGAAACTTGAATTTCCCAACTATAATTTGCTTCATGAGCGTTTACCAGCTGATTTCACTAGGTAATTGGTAGCATTCAATGACTATTTAATGTAGGAAACAAAAAATGTTCAAGATCTGCTCCTAAACAGAATTTCTAATGAAAAAAAAATGGAAAAAATTAGTGTATTGATGGCTGTCTAACCAGCAAGAAGCACCACAGGTCTTAATGCAGCTATTTAGTTCCACAACCAAATAAGTATCAGGCAAACATCTTTCTTAGGGAAGATTGTCTTTATTGTCTAGTTCTCTTTGTTGCTTTCCTCATCTAAGTAAATAATTTTTGAATCTCACCATAGTAACCTTAATGTAATTAAGATATCTAAGTGTTGTCCCACAGTTGTGTGAAGAAGTGCTGAATGGTCCCACATCAAAAAAACCTTTGGGATGAATAGATGGACAGACAGATACTCCACTGAAAGACACCAGGACAGCTCTTAACAAGCTGCTTATCCATTGTTAAAATCACAGAAGTTTGCTGATCGGTTTTTAATGAAATAATAAAAAAAATAGAGAAACATAGCACAAAAATGTAGAGGTTCTTGTAATGAGTGTGGCAAAATATCAGTACCTTTGGCATCCAGTAATATGTCTTAACATATTGCACACTTGTCTGTTTTTCCAGGTAAATACTTGTTTTTCATTAACACAATGATTTAAAGAGGCTGGTTAGACAGATCTAAGTTCTAAATGAAAATATTTGCTAATGCAGAGGTTTCCAAACTGCATCATCTCTGTGATGTGTGAAAGCTACCGAAGTGATGAAGCGCCTCCTGTGCAGGTATGTGTCCTGGGGTAACCGCTGCTCTTGTGGCCTTTGTTTGCATGAATGCAGAAGCAGAGGAAATCTGGAAACCACTACAAGAATTTAGAAAAATGACTACATAAAATTTAAGTTCCCTGTTTATTATGTTAAAAACCTTTTAGAAAATACTTGCTCAAAATACTCAGATTTACCGAATGACCTAAATCACTAAAACATTTTTACTTAATTGATGTGTTTTTTTTAAAGGTTACGTAGAATGTCTATTGAAATCTTTAACTATTAATCAAAATATAATCTCCTTGCCTGGGATTATGTCCTTTCATTAATTTGTGCTTCACAAAGCAATGCTTCATTCCATCTCTGGGGTTTAATTGAATGTATTTTACAGTGTATAAAATATTTTTCTAAAGGTGAGAGTGAAATGGGAGACTTCATTTTGTAGCAGCTGCCCTGGGTTGTGCTAGGATAGGGCTAATTTTCACCAGAAGCTGGGAGGGGGCCCCAGGCAGGATAGGCAACTGAACCATCCCAGGGGTTATTTGGTGCCATACTGACATGTCTGGTATGTAAGGGCTGGGGGGCAGGCTGGGCAAAGGGCACTTGTGGCCGGTCGGTCCGACCAGTTGGTGCTGTGCCTTCCTCAGTTTGTTCTGTATCGCTATTTTGTGTATTGTTTCATTGCTATTACTGTTGTTGCTTCTCCTTTTGTGTTGTATTAAAGTCTCCTTATCTCTACCATGGGGTTTTGTATTTTTCTTCCTCTTCTCCTTCCCATTTGGAGGGCGGGGGGCAGTGAGCCAGCAGTCCTGTGTTGCTCAGCCCCCAGCTGGGGTTAAACCATGACAGCAGCTAAGAAGGTGAATTAGACTTTTGCAATGTTTCTCATATGGGATAAATTGTTACTGAATTGGTATTTCAACTAAATCTCAGTTTATCTTAGATGATGCCCATTTGCATTTGTATCTGTTTTAAAATACCATCTAGGTTATTAAAATGAGGACCAATTTAAAGAAAAAAGCCTCCCCATTACATACATGTATGAAAACACATCACTACAGCACCAGTCACATCACGTGTTACTTAATTATCTTACCTGTAAGTGATCTTAATTACTAGAAATTTCCCGGGTACATTTGTTAGTACCTCCAGCAAAAGCCTTTCATTATTAATTGACCCTTGTTTGCATATGAACTTGTGTATTCCCTGTGGCGTTCGTCGGCTTACTCTGTGCAGTAGATGTCTAATCCTGTTCTGTTTCTCTGATAGCAAAACTGAAGAGAAATGTTGACGTTTTGAAATGCCTGTAAACCAGAGTTAATAATACGAACGCTGATTTTTATTGTAGCATAATGTATGGTTATAGTTAGAGGTTTCTAGTAAGTACTACTTGCATTTGCTTTTAAGTATATTAGAATATATTGGTAACAAATGTGAAAGGAGGAAACAAGTTGTTGGAAACTGTTTCCATTATTCTTTATGCCACTTGAATTCTGATTTTTAGAATTTCAGCTAATTAGGGATAGCCATTGACCAAGCATAAAGAAATAGAATGACTAAATACTACTTCAAAATGATGACTTGAGGTCTAAAATATTAAATCAGTTATTTCAAAAGTATTTATTATTGCATGAATAAAGTGGCTATCTTCAATTTACGTAGGTATTTCACAGAGATTAATTTTAAAACATTTGTCAAACTTGTAAGGACTTAAAAAAAAATGAAAAGGGTTGCACATTTTATTGTTAACAGAGGGTGTTAAGAGAGACTGTCAACACCCTACACAGCATTAAGCTGTTGCCTTTGGTGTGTAGGCAGCTCCTTTAGGTCTCATGGAGCTGTACTGTGAGTGTCCATATGTTCAACCCGCTTTGATGTGTTCAGAGATCTTGGGCCAGCAGCATCCATATGCTACATCACAGCTACAGGAGGTACAACATGCCATCTGGACTTTTGTTCCTTTACTTTCACTTGTGGTACAGCCTTTTTTTCTTTTTTTTTTTTTTTTTTTCCCTGCTATTCAAAATTATTCAATAGTTTATGAAGGAAAATCTGGTTTAAATCAGTCTTTAATGAATTATTTCATATGTCCATTAACAGTCTCTTAG
>WTSP01008811.1:0-17872 GCA_025331215.1 Actenoides lindsayi
TTCTTCACTCAAGGGGCCAATGCGGGGGACAGACTTTTTTTTCCAACTGTTCCTTTCTGGCTCAAAGCTAGGCTGGGTTTTTGGGCTTCCCCCCCCCCCCCCGCCCCGAATTAGACAGCCATAGTCTTCTTCATGGATGAGGTAATTTTATTAATATATTTTTTCTCCCTAAAGAATAAGCCTGTTTTATTATGTATGAAAAAATGAGGAAGCCTTCAAAAACTGCAGGAGGCTGACAAGAGTGGGTCATTTTTGCATTAGATGAAGTCCTACATACAAAATAAACCTTCCACTGGCTGCATCAGGAGCAGGATTTCAGCTAAGGTTCACCTCTGCTCTACCTTTGCTGCCTCCCACTTTCTCCTTACTTTCTGTTTGATGCTTGGATGTCTGATCCATCTAAAGTCATTGCTTTAAAGTTGCATTAAGATACGTACACAAAGAAACAAAAGAAAAAGACCTGTACACGTTACTGGAGTTTTATCTATATTGTATAGAACTTGTGCATAGTATCCCCAAGGTCCTGTCCAAAAGGCAATAAATTTAATATGATTTTTTCTCTTGTCTCTGAAGCACTTTTGGAGGAGGCCTTATACAGCTGATACTGTCAGCTCCACACGTCCAGTGTAACTACAGCAAGATGCCATAACTTTTCAGTCCCTTAGGTTTCATACAGTGAGGAAAGGAAGTGATTGTGATCATAAAACTGGAGCATGAGACAGACTGCCACACATGCCACATGTGCCACCATTTGGGTTTTGGCAAACAGAGGCACGTGAAGATGAAAGGTGGCTGAAATCCTGCCCTTTCATTTAACATTTTCATCTTCAGCACAAAGCAAAATGTATTAGAGCATGGAGTTTAGTGGTAGAAGCAATGTTGCAAAAAATAACTATTTTATCTTAACTGTTGCAATACTTTGGGGTTGTTGTCTTGTAATAATTACACTCTTCTCTGTGTCTGAGTAAGAATGTGAAACGCTTTAAATAACTTACACTCCCAATTGGAAAGAAGCTTTTGGAAACTGGAGCCAGCCATGGCATACATTTCCAGAAAGCAAAAACACTCTTGAAATGACTGATATTTTAATAGCTCTTTTGTTTCAGACAGCTGCAAGATTCTTTGTGGTTTTAATACTAAATGATATTACAGAGTAATAGAAGTCCTTTTCACCTTTCTCTTATAGGTTCCAGGTCACAGCTTGTCACCACACAGGCCTTTTCCTCACCTTTAGGGAGCACTGGGACAGAAGGATGTTGTTGGTATAAGAAACAATCAGAGTCTTGACTCCAGTCCTCAGCTGTGCCCAGTGGTGCTGACCAGAAGGAGAACAGAGTGGCTGAGGGAAACCCTTGCCTGCAGGGACTAAGGAGGAAAGAGTAGTAAAACCCAGTCAGAAACATTGGCCTCAGTAGCTCCCTTCCTGCTGCAGCACCAGAGCTGATACTGCTTTTCCTCTGGGTTCTGTCACAGTCAAGCCCTATGTGCTTGTGCTAATCTCTTCTGAGCTAATTTTCCCTCTGTCCAACTGCCAGAACTTCTAAAATATCTTTTTCTACACTCAGCTGCGTGAACCCAAAGAAACAACTCATAGTTCCGGAAGGCAGTACCACATTTTGGCTAAAGATGAAGTGACATTCATTGCCTCATTTGTCAGAAATAACCTGAAATTTCTGGATGAACATGTGGATACAGTGGGGAAGGATGGGGGGAGCATAATTATTCAACCCTGGGGAAAAGATTTACACACAAAAACAATAAACATAAAGGAGAGGTAATATTTGAAATTCCAAATAAAAAATATCAAAGTATGTCCAAGGATTTGTTCTTTGGTTCGTTTTATAATTGCCTTTTTTCCAGGGTTGCTACACCTACATCTACTGGGCAGATTGGCTGTTTTCTTCAGCTATGTAAGTTGGTCTTACAAAAACTATTCATGCTTTTTATTTATTTTTTCTCATCACAATGATCAGAGCATTCTCTCTTTTGGTGTTTTTTAAACTTTTGTGGTATTCTGACTTAAATCTTTTTAAAAAATACTATGTTTGACTTATACATCAAAGAAAGATATTTCAAAGTAAAATCATAAATGTTTTCTTTTCAAAAAGTGTCATACTGGAGTAAATTTGCAAATTTGTAAAAATTATCCCAAAATACATTTACTATAGGATGCTTTCTAGAGCCACTGCTTTCCAATTATCAATGAACTGAAATAAAAGAAAGGCAGTAAGGAAACTCATCAGCATCTTGGGAAGTAACAAAAAAAGGAAAAAAAAAAGGGAAAGAGGGAAGAGGTATCTCCAAAACTTGTCAAATTACTGGAGTCCAAGGGAAAAGCAAGTAAAGCATGTTAATGAATAACCATATGTTCCCAAAGCCAGGAAATATCCTTTTTCTCTCAGTCAATTTCCAACTAAAGTGAACTCCACTTCTTGCTACCAATTCATTGGTACACACTGAATACTCAGTAAGATGCTTTCTATGTGCCTCCTGCAATGCTTATTAAAAACAAAGAAAGTCTTTGCACTATTTGGTTTTGGAGCAATCTCCAAGAACAGCTATACTGTGGTTAATGCAGCGCTTCAGTTTTCTTCGAGACGTGACACCACATTTTCCATTACAATAAGCTTTCCTTTCTTGTGGTCATTTTAATTATATTCAGAATAAACTGTTCTTCTAGCTGTTGAGCCAACGTTTCAAAAGATTTAAAACAGAATCCAGGATTCATTCAGTCAGTTACTTTTCCAAATTCATGTCAGAGATTTAATCAAACAATCACCCTACCATTTTGGTTTTGTTTAACTATTGACTTTGGCAAGCCTGTTAAGCGTATCCCTACATGTTTTCAATGAGACAGCAGTCTGAGGAATTAGCATTTTCTCATCTTCTAACGTTCAGCAGACAAGATGGGTCTGTAGTATAACATGTCAGAGAACTACAAAGTCCCTTTGGACAAGCTTCTGTGAGAATTAGATCTTTAGGATCATTTGACAAGTGTTGTTTCTTTTTCTTTTGTTCCTCCTGTTGTCCTCTATGGCAGGTAGAAAACGAGCAATTAAAAGGATCTCATGTCTTCCTGTATTCAATAAAAAGAGATGTGTAAGAGGCTTTCATTGTGTCAACCCATTTCTTCATCACTGCCTTAAAGACATGCTTCCTCTTCTCCCACCCCAGCCATTAAAGGGGCAGAAACTAATTTCCTCTACAATTTCTTCGGCCAGGCTGAAGCGACTTAAAGAGCAGCCCTGTGAATGTGCTCAGAAAGGAGTTCCACAGCTTCTGCTGGAAAAGGAGTTCAAATAAATTAGAGCTCATTGAGCATTATTACAGCTTGTTGCCTATGGTATTTCCTCCCTCCAGGGTAAAGGAAATAATCTTGATTAATGACACCCAAAAATATCATTTTTCTCTTTAATTCACTAATTGGTTAATCTTTTATGACATCAAAGAAGGCTGCAGCATTTGCAAAAAATGGTCAATGCAAAAGCCAGATTTCCTGTGCATTTTCCATGTGTGCTTTGTTTCCTGATGTAATTTCTAACTGAAAAGGAATGAAAAATTGAAATCTCCAGTTTACATGAGGAATGGCAGTTTTGAGCTCCCTATCAGACACCTCATTTTCTCTACATTAGTCACAATCAGACAGACAAGGCTCTGTCTTGTTGAGCTACATTTAGCAGTCTGTCTGAACTGCAAATTCAGATGACATCCAAATTACACAGGCTCAGCCAGTAGGTTACACTAATGCAAACTAGGAGAAAAGGAATCAAGAGTATTGATTTTTTTTTTGTCCTTTCTCTGTCATACTCCCTTAAAGGCATTTACCAAGGCTTTTAAGATCTTCAGCATTTTCACAAAGGAACAAATTATGTGCAAATAAGACTGCCTTAATCTATTCTTCCCTGCTTAGATTGTTCCTTCTGTACAGTCATCATGTGCTTTTTATGCTGCTGCTTCAGTTTACTTGATCCACTTTCATGCACCATGTGGTCAATATATATGTTGAAGAGTAACTGTGGAAAAGCACATCTCTTGCACCTGCCTATAATAATCAAAACCTTGTTTTTTAATTCCCTGCAATTCAAATACATCACACATCTCTCTGCTCTTTCTTGCAGCTGTTTCAGCAATTTGATGTCATATTCTGCAGACAGCTCTTCTGATCACATTTCCATTTTCAGACAACTTGATTTTTGCTATGAATATTTACAGGCGGTTCACAACAAATCTTGTTAAAGAGAAAAGCAAAGACCACAAATTCTAATGACAAATAGAGCTGATTTCCAAGGTACTGAACCTTTACAGATTTTCAAAAGCTTAACATCCCTGTCCTTTCTGATACAACTCCACTGAAGCCACAAGTGGCTCCACTGAATTCATAAAGCAAGATGATTGGCTGGTGTGGATTTCTAAACTCCACTGAAGGCAACAAATGCATATGGTTTTTTTTGCTTACCAGTCTCTACAGTGGAGTTTCAGTCAATATCCAGCCCCATTGTATTTTATTGAGAAAGAAACTCTCAGAAAATATACTCCTTGGAACAGCCTATCATTTCAGTAGAGGTACAACATCTAGCACAATGGGCCAAAGGCTCGTGTTTCTAGATGCTATGGTAATAAAGATAATAACTCCAGAGATTTTAAGTGTTTCCTTCTTTGAACCATCTACCCACCAAGAGATTCGGGAAGGGGTTTTTCTAGCTGATCTCACTAAGCAGCTGTATAGGCTTTTTTAGGCCTAGTTAGCAAACTACAAACTCATTAACCACTACATATGGTACTGTCACTTTCCATGAAATCTGAAACTCGCATACTTTCCTTTCAGGCTGTGCACATGCTTCCTGTCAGAGTCTAACGTATGTGCCATCAGGCAGTAATATGCCCCTTATGCATTACCATTTGTGTTTGTTTGATTTGCTTTTTCATAGGCTCCTAGGCTGCTGACACTTCAGCCTTCAAAATTGCATGCCCTGGTAGGCTTTTTTCTGCACCTACAGAAAGAAATCAATTCATTTGCCATTTTTTTTTAACATCCCCACTAGGACTCCATCATCCATTTTCTGTTCCCTCTCACACGTTATTAATTCAGACAGAAACTGAGGTTCATGCTGGCTTTTGTTGGGTTTCCCCCCCTGACAATTGCAGAGTTTGGTGCAAGTTTCTCACAGGCAAGGAAAGTTGACCAAATGTTTTCTTAGTCCTTTTTTCCTTCCAGGAAGGAAAATCTCTTTGCAAAGCACTAAGAAAGGTCTCATTTATCATTCCAAGCCAGGTTAGCACATTTATCTCCCTACCTTGTAAAACACAGCAACATTTCCACTCTTCAGACTTACATTTTCCCTACCACTGATTTCTTTTTTTCCTGACCTTTCTATACCATAATTTTACCTCTGGCCTACCCCTTTACTGACCCTTATGGGACAGGATTGAAACAAAGTCTAAAAATGTCTCAAAGTTTTTCTCTCTTCCTTCTTTTGCTTCTATTTCTAACAATCTTTCAGCAATTTTCCATTAACACTGATTTTTTTAATTCTAGACCCCCTTCGGATCACAGAGATATTTAAGGTATTTGCAAATTGTGCATGTTTCCTGTGTTCCTTTTTAATCAAAACTTCAAGTTTACACCACTGCTATAGGCTCAATGCATGAGTTTAGTCTGTATTTCCATTAAAAGAGAAGCTTTTTAACTGAAGAAAACAGATGAAGAGAACATAAATGTTTGAGTCTAGAAATGGAAAAAAAATGTGACATCTTCAGCAGATTTCACTGGGACAAAAATAAAGTTAAAAAATAATAAGAAAAAAAGATTGCCTGCCTTCAGCAATGTAATATTCAGAGGACTACAGTAAGTCCAGTGGTTTAAGAACCCTTCTTGAGTTATAACATACAGTATTATCACTCACTACCACCCCATTGGTAACTTCTTAAGAGATGGGAAACAATGCTGCCACAGTGAAAAGCAAATCAGCTGGCAACAGGACAGCCTTCATAGAAGTGCAGCATTTTAGAGATGTAGTCTGCCACCCTACAGAGAGATTAGAAGTTGATTGCCTCAGTTGCAGGTAGGGGATCATCCACCATTTGCCATGGAGACAGCTAGTGTCACAAATGGAAAAAGGAGGCATTTAATGAGCTGCTGTTAAGGATGATAGTATTTTCTAGCACACCATTTTGGGAGAGAAGATAAGCCTCTGAGAGAATGGTCAGCAAATCCATTTCACTTCCAGCTTAACACACTGCTAGCCATAACTGGTGCAGATGGGAATTGCATGGCACTTTGTTTCTACCCATATATGCTTAGCACCAAAGTTGGTGATAAACCTCTGCTTCAGTACCAGGACACAGTTTAACTCCTGATGAATCATGAAGAAATGACTTGGTTCTTCATTTCATTATAATAGCTCTTCAGCACTCACAGAATATGAATTTTTATACTTCTGGAAAAATAAATGTGTATGGATATGCATGTTCTCTAGAGACAATTAAATGTTATTATTCTCTTTTTACAGGTGGAGACAGCAGGACACAGAAAGGTGAAGGGACTCTCTATACACCAGAAGTTTCAAATAGAAAATCACAGCTGAAGATCCCAGTTACCTGAAAAACCAATTTAACTGTTTACAACACACCTCCTACTACAACTAATGAGGTCTTTCTGAATTTTGTGTGTCACTTTCGGGAAAAGAGTTGGTCAGAAGCAACGTTTTATAAATTACTCCTTGCAAATTTTAGAGACTGCATGCTGGAGCATGCAGTGTAAGTCTTAGTTACCATTCTCTGTAAGTAAAGGCAATTACCATG
The DNA here is from genome assembly GCA_025331215.1 of Actenoides lindsayi. NCBI lineage: Eukaryota > Metazoa > Chordata > Aves > Coraciiformes > Alcedinidae > Actenoides > Actenoides lindsayi. Next base: position 6,802 of record WTSP01008811.1, read on the forward strand.
CCATGGAAGAATGGGGGCAAGAAGTTCAATGGAAAACAATGAATGGTATAATTTATTTTAGATGTCCAAATGTGGAAACTAAGTCCTATGATGACACTAATTAGGTGCCCGCAGATCTGTACAAGAGACTCTTATTTCATGGAGGACACCAAGTCTGTGACTGGAATCGGTCAGCCAACTTAAAACCTAGGCTCCAAAAAAAAAATAACTATATGGCTGAAACGATATAAATTGTAGTATCTTCTGTGCTTCACAAAAATAATATTTAATTATATCAACTTTGGGGAAAAAACACTTTGTTTTCTTTTTCTAAGGTAAAATAAAACCTGTCACTGGATAAACATTCACATTTACACTTGGTGGATGGATGACCTTTAGTATTAAGAAGATGTCACCTGAATCACATCATCCATATTTGAATGGCTATATAGGACTTATTTTACACAGAGGTCCCTAGGGTAATTATTTCATATAAGAGCTAGGAAAGTTTAGTATCTGTATGCAGCATGTATTTACACTTCATGCCAACGCATTAAATAAAATTCTATCACATTCTGTCTTTGTCTTTACATTTTCTTCTTTTCAAAGACATACAGTACATGATTGGATTGCAAATTCCTCCACAGTCTGAAAAGCTCTCTCCTGATATTGTTAAAACAGCTAAGAAAGATTTGGCAAAAACTGGAAAAAAGTCAGCTGAAATTGTTTTAGAAGAGCATACAACATGTTCAACAACAACTATGTCATAAAAGAAGATGCAAAAAAAGTAAAGGAAATGCATTATTATACCATTAATGGACACACATACTTACATAGACATGAAAACCAGAACAACATAAAACTTTAATGAAAACCTTAGTTAAAAGAAACAGATGAGAACTGTCAAATTAAAGGCCAAGTACAACACCCTTGGAAGCCGATGGATATTCTTCAGAATAACTTCTGCAACACTCTGAGATCTGCTCAGCACAAAAAGAGGAGGACACACAAATTGAATGGCCTGAAACACAGAATTTTAAAGTCCTATTAAAAGGATTTAAATTCCATAGTTAAAGCCAAAACCAAAAGACCTAAGAATGACCTTGAATCTGGAGTGTTTGAAATCTAGATTTGGATACATCTGACTTCTGCGGCCAGTGTGTACTCAGACTTGTTACTTGAGTTAGTTGAAACTCAAAACAATTTATAAGGAGGTTGACATAAGTGTCTTCAAATTCTTCATACCTGAAAATCCTGAAGCCCAATGGCAAACTGTTCAGAATAAAGTACAGATGGTTAAAATACTAGACTCTTTTTGTCTGAGAAATGTTGACATAAATACAACATTTTCACATTTTTCAGATACTTTCTACATTTCTTCCAGGCAGGAAGTGGTTTGGAGATTCTTTCTCCCTTCTCTCTACTCCACATTTCTCACCAGTTTTCAGAACTGTCCACACTGAAATAGCTTATTAGAAAAACAAAATTTTTTTCAGAGTTTCTATCTTCTTTTTCCAAAGGAAATTAAAGAGGAAAATAGGAAAGGTGAAAAAGAAAGGAAAAAAAAAAAAAGAGAAGAAAAAAAGAAGGAGTGGGGAAAAAAGACCAACTCTGTTCAAAACATTATACTTTTCCTGTTTACAGAAAGCCACTGGGCTTTGAATGGTTGCCATGCATTTATGCTTTATCATCCTCAAAATCTGTCTAGTGTTCTGCATCTGGGTCACAGCACATAGCCAGACTAGTCTGGATGAAAAGGGCCAGCAGATCTAGATACCCTGCAGGGTCTAATGCAGTTGAGCTCTTTAGAGGGGCAGGGAGCTTGATGTGGCTAGTGTGCTGTCTGTCCCCTCACTGCAGATGCAACATCCACTTCCCTAATGGAGGTGTGGAGAGGAGAAATGCAAACATTTCTTTAATTAAAAAACCCCAAGCACATTTCCTTTCATATGACAGTAGAGGTGGAGTCCATATCCCATTCCTACTTTCCATCTGCTCAAGAAGTCCCTTCCAGAAAACCAGCATAGACAGAACTCCTCAGCTCCTGATTCAAATTCATACTGCAGGAAAATCCAGGTGGTAATGCATAAAACACACACCATCCTTGTAAAATACAATTCACCTGAAGAAAGGCCTCAAATCCAGCTGCTTCTAATAGACAGTAGCAGAAGCAAAGCATCCCAGGCTTGGGAGTCCAAATGTCCTTGGCCACTTCATTCCATCTGCTATGTACTTTAAAAAGAGAGGAGTCCATTTGGCATAGGGCTGACAGGATCTGTTCCAGAACAATGGGAAATGGGAATAGAAAAGGTGTTGGAGGTCAGGACAGAGGTACGTTTGCAATGTTGATGTTTGCACAGTGTTTGCCAGCACTGTGCTTGTTTTAAGCCAAAACCATTAATCATTCACTAAACTCACTTTAAAAAATTACAAATAAAACTAATTAAATAGTGCCAAGGTTTTTTATTTTTACACCACAAGCTGTAACCTTCAAGTGCATATTACATGCAAACCATGCCTGCTTAAATAAAGTTCTGTAGCAGACAGAACATCTGTTAGGTCTATTTCATATTCATGTTTAAGATGGGATTATGCTCTAGACTTTGTCAAATAATGAAGAAAAACAAAAGAGGAGAAAGAAATTAAAATCTTAATTCCCCTTCGATTTTGTGAAACAATTTGAATTTAAGATAATTGGGACAAATGCTTATAGGAAATTCTGTAGGATTCTTGCCTGAAATCTTGCAGCCTCTCAAAGATTAACAATGGATCTATAGTATAAAGCCAAAAGGAAACACAGTGTGTGTAGAACTCTGAGGAAAAGTTACTTTTAATGAGAAGTGCTTCTGTGGTGGTAACTGCTACAGCTATGTTGGAGGTAACATTGTTAGACCCACTTTACACCAGACTAGGAGATGACACGGACTAAAATGTTTTCTGTGTTTTCCTCTGGTGTGCAGAAAGCATTATTTTCTAAAAGTCACTGTGATCAAGCAGTGATGCCAGGCTATAGCCCGTCTTATTTTAAAGTAATAGCCTCTCCATTATCAATACTTCGAAATGCTACTCACAGCCAGAACGTCCTCCTTTGAAAGCTTCACGTGACTGAAGACCTTCAGCAGAAGCATTTGGTCTGTGTTTGGTCTGGGTGTTTCAGCACAGCGAACACTTCAAAGCTGGTTGCAGGAAAACTGACAACTGAGTCACTGAACACCACTTGGAGTCCACCCACAGTTGACCAAAGCTTGGGTTAGAAGCTAAGGAGCTTAGGCACTAGATAAATTGCACAGGCACCATGGAGTATGTGTCTATAGCAGGACTGGGAGGGAGGGTAGTATATGTTGACAATGTTGAGTTAAAAGGTAGCCCAAGCGAATGCTGACAATTTTTGACAAAAACACTAAATATCAAAAGTGTAAGATTGGGAAAAAAAAGCCTCATGGAGAGAGATGAAGGTAAGAACAACTGCATCAAACTGAGTAGGGAGCTTGTCAAAGAGACTGGAGTCGACCCACAGAGTGGGAAGGACAGGAAGAATAAGCCATCCACAAGCCATAGATGAGTGAAAGGGTGAAATATGGCTTGAACAGTGGTTATCCATCAGCCCTGGTGTGACTCCTTTTCCCATCAAATTGGGAACCCTCTCCATTCCAGCTCTACAGACTAGGCAAGATTGCTGTGAGAGGCACCTAGCCTACTAAGCTATTGAATATTGAGAAAAGAGCACAAAACAGGAATAAAAGAAAGATCTTACTTATAACTAGAGGAAAACAATACAGATGTCCATTGTGCTACATCTCAAAAGGCAGTGCCAGTTTCTGGACAAGCACAGATCTACAAATCAGAACATATTTTCATTCACATAACCTTTTGCATGGCAGGACTTACCACTCCTGCTGCATATCTTTTCCAAGATCCCCACTCCCTAGTGAAAACTAGACTGGATATTCCCCAGTAATGGTTTTTACAGCAACCATATGACAGCAATTTGGAAGGGTCACTTCACTAGCAGAGAAACAGATGGAAGCGAGCAACTACGAACAGAGAAATACTGCACATAGATAAATATCAACTGATGGGGTGACACTAGCAGAGCTCTCATAAGACTTAATTGTGCCCCTTCACCTTCTAGAATGTGTTGCACAGGTTCATAAAATAGTGGGAAAAGGGGATGTAGTGGGTGTAAATTATTTGAAATTTCAAAGGGCTTTTGACAGAGTCTCTCACTGGAGATTATCAAACGAAACAAATAACCATAAAATAAAGAGCAATGTTGTGTTAAGAATTATAATCCCAGTTATAACTAATGGGTTTTTTTCTCAGAATAAAGAGAAGTTAATAACAGGACACCCCACAAAGCATTACAAAAACTATTGTGGTTCAATGAAGTTATTAATAAAGAAGGAGCAGAACTGTGGGATCACAGCATATGCCCAGGACAAGAATAACCTGGGATCTTTTCTGTTGCCATTTTTATCCCCCTAAAGCCCCCTGTAAAACCAATGGGAAAGCATGATCATGGCTCATGAAAACCAGCTCTCACTCTCGGACCTCTGCAAATAGATAGGCATACTGGGACAGGCCGTAAATCTGTAAAAGGAGCTCCTGAACACTGCTGCTCTAATAGCTAACAGCTTATCTGTATTTCAAAATACCTCTGCCTAGATAATGATAAATGGGGTGTCATGGTTGCTTGGGAAAACATAACTGAGATGTAATAAACCAGTGGGAACTTTATACCAACACATGCAATACAGTAATTGAACGCAACTAACTTTGATCAATGGTTAAACTTTACATAGGAAAAGTTAGAGCTTGGGGGGTGGGGGTGTTGTTTGCTTGCTTTTCAATACCTGAGGAACTGATTATTTAAATTGCAAAGAATTGTTTGTTTCTCTTTTCTCATCCCACTGACAATGGCTTGGCAGTGCTCTGCGGGGCTTTTGTAACCAGATACTTGACAGTCAGTCATTCTTGTCTAGCACTTTAAGCAACTGATTTTTTACTTTTCTTTCACATTCTTTAAGGTCCTTTGAAGGCACCAGTCTTCCTTATTCCCTTCTGATATTCCCAACCTTCTGTCCTGGAAAGACTGAAAGACTAGAACAGCTGCTTGCCACAAATAAGTTTTCATGTACACTAATTTTAGTGTAGACAGAGCAAAGTAGCTGGGCAAGACGAACTAGGTGTGACCTCAAATGTCACAGGCCCCTTCAAGAATAACACCAAAGAAATGTGGTTGCTTCTGCACATCAACCCCTACATGTACAATCACAGATGGAAGAGCACCAAGAGAAAGAGTTCAACTCGCAATCAGTCTGAAAACTAACCTAAATTAGAAGCAAGGAAATATATTGGTCTATAACCAAGAGAAAAACCAGAAGCAAGTCAGTCTTCTGATTTCATCGGCAAAAGGATACTAAAGAATTTTAACAGGAGTATTCCCAGAAGCACTTACTGGTGCCTAATTCTTGTTTACATCAGTGATAAAAACATCAGCTCCCACCAACCATTTCTAATATCTTGCCCTTGGGATATAATTTATAATGTCCTTGTTATTTAGAAACAACACTTCCTAGAGAAAATACAGCCCACTTAAACCCACAAGTCTGGGTCAACAGTCAATGTAAATCATTATTGCTTCACTACAGTTCTAACGTACAGCAACTGAAAATGGTGAAAAAATCACATTTTTGAAGCATTTTCTTTGTTGTTCTATGCAACTAGGGATCATTCTAATCTAGTTAAATCAAGGAAAGAATGTAAAAATTAAATACGTGATTCAGAATGATAGGGATACCAATCCATGTCTGTTCTGGCTTTAGCACATTTTTTAAAATCAGGTTACACTACATATGACAGTTATTAATTTTGAATGAAATAGAGACGGCTTTGGCTTGGAGTGCCTAGAAATGGCTGCTTATAGTTTTCTGTTGATTTTTTTTTTATTATTATTATTATTATTATTATTTGAACAGCTACAGACAAAAAAAGAATGATGATAGTTTGAATTCTGGAATGCTAGTCACAGATTATTTTTTTAGCTGTGCAAATAGGCTTATAATACTTAAACAATATCAGTACAAAAATTTTTTTTATGGCAAAATCTTTTAACATACAGCACCGAAGATGGAATCTAGTTTAATTGACTCCTATGTTATACCTTGCTTTCTAACCAACTGTTGGAAACAAGTTAGACTGAAAAACAGAAGATATTCACAAGAAACTAGAGATTCTGGGAAATATATGATAACATTCTTTTTTTAACCTTGCAGCAGAAAGTTGTAACAGCAAAGTTTCCCTTTCCAGGTCACGCTATATGATGCTGCTTCTGGCCTCAATTAATCCAGTTAAAAATGTCTTACTAAATAAGAATCTGTCCTTCACATTAATAATTAATTCGCATCACTAACCAAGCAACCATTATATACACACATATAAGCAGAAGGGTCATGCAGAATCAGGAAATATTTTCTATTGATCAAAACAAAGCAAGCCAAAGTAACACCAGAATAAATTAACAAGAATGTGCAGCATTCTCCAAAAACACTAATCTTCACCTCTCTTCAGAAAACCTGAAAAGTTCATTCCTTCAGTTTGCTTACAATATTTTAAACATGAACAACTCTGTATGATGTTAGGAAAGAACATGTGGGGGTGGATTTAAGCAACTACTATTTCACGAGCAGTTACATTGAAGTGAAAAGCTGAAACTGTTGAAGTACCTGCAATAGCCCAGGAATATAAAACTGAAATAACTATTGGAAAGACAGAAAAAAAATTAGGAACTGGAGTTGGAGGCATTAACAATTCATAGGTTCCAGCACTTTAACTATGATGTACTTGAAGCACTGAAACAGTTAAGGTATTTCACCGAGGCACAAAATAACCTCATTATCATTTCTAATACAGATCAATACTCTATGCTGCCCTTTGAAAAAACACAGCGCTTGCTAGTCCATGCATTTATTGTGATCCTTGCATTAGCTCACCAACATTAAAGCTTTCACATAAGCCCTTTGCTAGCATGTGAAACATGCCTTCCCCCCTCCCACCCCCACCCCCTTTATTTGATCAGCATATTCCTGTATCAAATTGTAAGGGGGAAAAAAAAAAAAAAAAGCACATCAATATGCAGCATATTGATTATTCTTTTTTTTTTTTCCTTGTGACATTTTGTCAGGTGGGTTCTCTGCTCCTTAGGGCTGCCTGGTGGCATTAGAGGGCTGCTCCAGTCAGGACTAATGGCACAGGCTTTGTCCCAGGTGGACACCGGGTATTGTTTGAAGTAACTGATTGGTGCGAGAGCCCTGTAGCTCCCACTCCCCAGCATGTGGTCCAAAGCACAACATATGCTTCCTGCTTGCTAGATTTGTCTCCAATAATAAAAACAGGATTTCTTTTCAATTTTAGTCTTGTGCCCAATTTATCAAGCAAAATAACATCAAGGCTTCAAAAGGCTTGGTTGGTAATCTGGTTCTGCATTGGATTAGCGGGAAGAGGTGTAACACAGTGAATAGAGAATTACCAAGATAATATCTTTTGCTGTACCATGAAAGAAAAAAAATATGTCTACGTGTATGTGGGGTGGGTGTGCATCTGAATTCTGACCCATTATTAAGGCTTCTCCTGCACAGAGCTGGGAATCAACCTGCAGCTCTCTAAAATGAGGTTTGTTTTTTTTTTTTTTAAATGCAAGGAGAATAGTAATACTGACATTCTGATATTTGTTCTTTTCATTGTAAATGCTGATAAAATATGTTAGCTCCCTGGGGACTGTGGGGATGCAATTGTTTGGTGATGTTTCATTCATGCTGCTATAGGTCTTTAAACAGAATGGGAAGGAAAGGGGGTCCAGGTTTCTTGCTGGTTTTGTTTGTTGTTTTTTGTTTGTTGCTTTTTTTTTCTTTAGAATGAATCATGAGAATAAAACACCACCCGCTTAATTGACACAATAGTAGCATTTAAAAGAATCTTGTCATTGTTTGATAAAACAGTAATGAACAGTGCTGCAGATAAATTTATCGCTCTTCCTGATAATACATTATAATAAATAAGATAAGGCAATAATGGAAACAGCCAACTTAATCATGTTAGAATATTATGCAAAATATTTAACTAAAATTTTCTTGTGAGAAACAGATTAGACATATTAAAAGCCATTTTTTGGTATAAGCAGTTAAGATTTACATAACTAACACAAGATGTATTTTCTTTCAACAAAGATTTTGATTTGTCTAGAAACCTCCCTAAATACTTTGCATTTAGATCAGAAAAAATACATTAAAAAAAAATTAAAAAAAAAAAAAGAAGAAGAAGAAAATAATTTGTCTTTATTGATAGAATAAATGTGGGACCAATTAGACTTCTTTGTCTTCTAGTAGAACATGCAATTAAATATATTGCTTTAAGGGAAGTTTTAATGCTGGTTGCATATTAGGTGAGGTAATGCCAAGTCAAAGACTTTACAAGCTGCTCTAGGAACAGGCTGACTTCATAGCCACTTGGCTGCAAGAATATCTCAGTCTTCCCATACAGCTATGTTTGACTGACTGAAACCTGGAACCAACCCTAGACAATCAGTAAGCTCAATTTTACTGTGCAAAGATACCAGACGTAACTCCTGCACAGTATTATTAGGATATTCAGTGATTTATACTGTCTTTCACCATATGATCCATCTCTGAACGTCTAATTTCTTCTGTATCAACCATCCCTTGTGATAAAACTTTGCCTTCCCTATTGTTCCTACAAAGAGAACTGATCCATGCATGCCCATGCAGGACATACTTTCAAAGTGGCTCCATTTAAATGGAGATTTGGGCATTCTGCACAAAAGGACTTGGAAAGTCTTTACTAAGAAATACTAATACAATATTATATTTGACTCCTTGCTTTTCTTTTACAGATGAGAGGTATTTCTTGTTTTTCTTAAGGGTTTTCTCAAACACATCTGATAAAGAAATGACTGCCACGTAAATGGGAAAAGTCTTAACTTTGAGCTCATCCATTTTCTGTCAAGCAAGCAGAAATACCAGAAAGTTCCAGGATTAACATTCCTCTCAATAAATACTTCATCCTATTGTAAGATTGAGGATAAAAACTAGGCTATTTGAGGAACAATCATTTTGGTATTGCTAAGTTTCAGAAAACATCCAGAAAAAGTCCAAGGTCTGGATGCCTTGGAGCATCAGTCTCTTGACAATTTAGCATCAGGGGCTTTTAAAAGAGGAGCTTCTCTTGAACACAGAACTAAGCAAAGCATCATACAGCTGCTGTTTTGGACCACAGTAAGGGGAGAAAGCAGAGATGACAGGGCAGGTATCCAGCTTATCATGAAGCAAAATGGTCCAGTCTGTCATGGAGTAATACAGAGATACAGATGGGTATGAATGGATTTGCAATTGCAAAAGGCTCAATACTGTGTAGCCCCATATGCATCTTGCAAAGTGAAATAATGTGATTACATTTCCGTATCATCTATAAATAGCTGCAGTTCATCTCAACATAACTTCTGAGAAAGGCAGGCAAAAAGTACAAATTTGCAGATGCACAATCAGATGGGAACAATACACACTGAATATTCTGCTTTGTCTTCTTTGTTTACATTAAAAAAAAAAAAGTAAGCACGATAAGTGGCTGAGTTTTGATCACGCCCAATTATGCTCAGGGAAAGGAAGTTTATTGTATTCATCTCAAATGCAATAGTGCGATATCCAGTAACGCAATCCAGTCTAAAGCAAGAGCAGTGTTTTTGTCTTTTATATCTCTTCAATTCATACATGCATCATGCAGAATCATTCATCAAAGATAGGGTCAGAGAGAAATTTTATGGGGGCAACATGATTTATTTGTTCATTTACCATGAAATCTAGAGTATTATTTTAAGACCTATGGGAAATAGCAACTCCACTGGAAACAATTACCACTGCATGATATGCGATATGCATTATATTTAGTTAATATAATTACTTGTTCCTGAGCATCACCAAGGAGAGACAGAAAGATCCCTGCATGAAGGAATTTATGTTACAACAGCTACTTTCTATGATTCTCAGGCACATAAATTTCCCACTGAGGCCTGTGTCCGGTAATGCTCTTCATAGTTAGGATGCACTTAGGGATTCAACATGGTTTTATTACAGGTTGTAATTCTAGGAATAACAGTTCTTTTGTGAAGTCTTACAGGCACTAGAGGTTTATATTAATGAATATTCAGAATATTCCTGTGATAAATGGGCAAGAGTCTATCTACTCTATAGCCTCTTAAAAGGATGGTTTAATCACAAGAAAAAAATATTAATTGCTCTTGTTGCTTGTCCACAACTACTTCTTCATACAGAAATTACTTTGTACCTTCCTCTTTTCTGCAGAAATGAGAAAACTCAGCTTGTAGAATGAAAGAAGTCAACAAAGGGAAAACACAAAAATATTTAAAACAAGAAATAAATAAAATCTGTGGACTGAGGGAGCTAAGGAAAGAATAGGTCACTCTTACTTAGTACTTGACACTGATGATTCACAGTAATCAATTATATTTTGCAATGGATAGTCCATCCTGAAGAAAAGTAAAGGTGTATACAAACTATGTGATAATAAAAGAAATAATTTTTGCTATTCCATTTTTTCAGAGAAGTGTGCTTACTTGTACATTGTATTAATCTTGCTTTATAACAGTTAATCTGTCAGTGATGTCATTCTATAGATGCAAGTTAATAGAGATAATCCAGGTACACTCCCCACCCCTGTCCCCCAAATCCTAGGGCATTTGACAGTATTTCTTTAGAATAAAATAAAAATAATTCTCTCCAAGTATCAACACTGCATTCTTTCTTCGCACTCCAACAACAACAACAAAAAAATCTTTTAAAACATGAGGAAATATGCGATTACATTATACATACAAATCTTTGGCTATATCACAAAATTCATTAAGGACTAAGGAGACAAAAAAAATATACTTTCTACCATTGCAAATACTAATAAGTTTTCCTTAATTTCGGTGAGATAATATGAAAAAGAAAAAAAGAAAAAAGAAAAAAGAAAAAAGAAAAAAGAAAAAAGAAAAAAGAAAAAAGAAAAAAGAAAAAAG
>WTSP01008813.1:0-10720 GCA_025331215.1 Actenoides lindsayi
AGCCGTCTCCTCCGGCAGCTGCCCCCTCCCACCCCACGATCCTTGCCACAGCTTCGCAGCCTCGAGGGCTTGCTGACCTCCACCCCCCCCCCCAGGGGCGCAGCGGGACCTCAGCCCATCGACCCCTCTGGTCTCTCTGCCTCTGGCGGATTCTGGTCCCCGAGGGCAGAGAGCAGACACGTGTCTCAGCAGCTCAGTGACAGCAGAGCCGGCTACCTGGGCTCCCCACACCCCCCTGTATACACGGGCACACACTCGAGAGTCACTCTGGCGCAGGGGACGTGTGCAGAGTAGGTCTCAAGGAATCGATCTCTAAACCTTCCCTTCACCTGGCGCTCAAAACTCAAGCCATCAGAACAACCAAGGCTCCTTCAACACCACGAGGTGAGATGAGGAGGTATTTGCTTTTGTGGCGGGGTCACCTCTCTGCTTCCTCCTACCGGGCAGGTGACCAAATGCATAATCATAAAGTTGCACTCCGGGTTTCAAGGGGAAAGTAGTAAAACCTTTGTTCAAGAAAAGAGGCGGCTTAGGACCTTCCTTCCAAAATCACGAACGTAGAATCCAAGAGCATTTGCTTTGCCGCTTCCTGAAGGAAGCGACCCATAAAACCCTCAGCAATCCCCGGGCTGAGGTGAGACAGCTCTGCTGAGAGCAAATACACATTTTTATCGAAGAATAAAGGTACAATGTTTGCTACAGTGCAGGGAGAGCCACAGGTTCAACCCACTGTCTTTCCAGTGGTATACCTCCCCCAGCATGGGTCACCTAAGTGGCACCACGGGCTGAAATTTTGGCCTGAGATAGGGTGTTTACATCAGTCTGGGAGGTAGCTGGAATTGGTTCTGGCTGGCACTGAGCAGTTCATGGTCTCCAAACCACTGCCAACCCCAGACACCTTCTCTGCAATTTATGTCTTTTACATGCCACCCTCATTGAAAGATATAATAAGAATTTTTCACCCTTATATAAACTCTACCCTTTAACATCATCATAATCTTAATGAAAACTCCAACCCTGCAGACCAGCGTACTTACCTCATCAGCGTGAACAGAACACACGTCACAAACCCATCCCTCTGCCAGCAGACAAAATAGCCAGGATCGACACCACAACAATCTCAACACACGCTTTCTACCCCTTCTACAACTTTTCCCGAAGTCAACCATACTGTTGGACTCTCAGCATTATCCTTGGCCACGCTGCTGATCTCCTGCCTGCCTTCCATCGTGCTCCCTCCAGTACAATACACGTAAGGCACCCCTTGACATCCCACCAGCTTATCAGACAATACCAGAGCAGTGGTGCTCAGACGTTGGAACTTTCAGGCCACGGCATCAGTGATCACCACTTTTTCAAGGTCCCTTCCACCTTGCCTGTGAACACAACCCTGCAGTCCAAGGGACTGCAGTCAATTACCTCCTTCTTCCCCGTGGCTCTGTGGGGGTGTCCCATCTGTGCCATCGGCAGGATTGGGCCATTGCTAGCGGATCCTAAAGCCTTCCTCTCTCGTGCAGAGCAATGCCTGAAAGTAGCACAGAGCTCAAGCTCCCCAGAACTCTGCTCTGCCAAAACAAAAGCTGTATCCCATTTGCTCCAGCTTCCCAGCACCACCGCAGACGTTGCAGGGCCACCAGTTGCCGCAAGCATTCAGCATGTCTGGTAATTTGATTCTGATCAAAGGACTGTCAAGACAGTGCTCACGTTTCTGGGAGCAGCACTCCCATCTCCGCAGGCCTAATTAACCTGGTGACTCAGGCTGCCTGAAAGGGATTTGGTTTTACTTTACCATCAGCCCTCAGTTTCCCCCCAGAGGTGCCAGAGTCCCTCTCTGAGGCAATCACGGCAAGACCACTTGATGCTTCTGAACTGCAGCCTGGCTACCTGGCACACACCTTTCCATCTGGCCAGCTCAGGGCTGTTGCTCACTTCTGGTCGAGTGGTTCACCCTCAGCACTTGTTAACGCATGTTAACTCCAACAAAGATCAGCAGCCTGACTCTCCCACTCTGCTAAGTGGGCCTGGGCTCTCTGAAGCCCCATTTTCAGCACATGGCAAACCCCAGCGCATAGACACGTGATGTCAGCACACCTCTCTCTCTAGGTTTCACAGCCAATCCCTCTGCAGCTCCCCAGTCAGTGCTTTTGGACCTTGCAAGGGGAGTCAGCGCTATAGCAGGCCACTGGGGCACAGGCTTGGAAGAAGCAACTGTCTATCTCTTCCCAACCACCTTCCCACACAGCAATGGTCTCCCCAGGTCCCTCCAGTCCACCCTGATCCCTCCCCTGTGGCGAGGGTGGCTCAGAGGGTGGGCCTGGGTACCTGATGCTTCCTTTTACCACTCAGTCCCTCTTACTGTGTCTTGGTGCTCCCTGGGTGGGCAGGCTGCTGTCCCCAGGGCAGGGGTGGCTCAGGTCCCCCAGCCATCAGCCCCTTTAAGGTGAGGTGCTGCTCTCCTTCTCCCCTGGCAGGGGAACTGGGGGGGGGAGGCTCTTCCCATCTGCCAGAGCTTTGTCCCCTGGGCTGGCAGCACCCATTTCAGAGCCAGCCAGAACCAGTTCTGAGCAGCCTGGGGCAATTCTCAGTTTCCTTCTGCCCAGGCCCCTCCCGCCAGGCTACACCTGCCCTTCCCACACCCTGAACTGCCACAGGCAGCGGAAGCACTTACTCTGAGCTTGGCCGTGCCCAGGGAGTGGGTTTTAAGCACACGGGAATAACAGACAAATACTAGTGCAAAGACAAAAAGCCTCATCAACTGAGAAGATGGGAGATTCACTAAGACATGCTCCTGGCTTGATTTGAGCTCAGAGCAATAAAGAGGCTGAGGTCTTCTACAGTCAGGTACGGCCAAGATGCTCAGATCTGCCTCCCAGCAGCTGGAGGTTGAACTGGAACCCCCCCACTGAGCAAGATAAGCCTCCCCTTTTAAAGACTACAAGTGAGGCAGAATTTCCTGCTGCCCTTCCCAGACATTCAAGCTTGAAACCCACATGCCCTCACCTCAAACCAGTGGTTTAAGCTATGTCTGTATCTGTCAGTAGCCCTAAAGCTGCAGACCCCTGCAGCTCTCTCCCTTACAAGTCGAGGTGATCACACCTTGTGACTCTGTCACCTCCTTACTTTGCCTTTGTGCTCTTTGGGCAGGCACAGGCTCTCTGTCAGTGAAGCCTCCACAAGGACATACCCACTTCCATTACTTTGGGCCCTGTTCTTCTCAGCTACCAAACGCTGCTGGTCTCCAAAGTCACAGCTAGGGTGAAATCAGTTACTGAATGCAAAATCAGCAAAAAACAAACTGAAAAACTGATGATACTACACATCCTGTTTCAGTAAACAACCTCACACACAGATCAAGAAAACAAAACAAAACCCCAAACAAACAAGTAAAAAAAAAAAAAAGAGATAAAAACCTTCCTCCTCTGCACAATTCTTCATCACCAGCACTCACTGCAAAGAAACAGCTGCCAGGGACACAGCACACAAGATTTAGCAGGCTGGCTGTCACCCGGTGACACATGGAGTGCTACTTCTTCCTCCAAGGCCCTGCTGCCATGTGACGGTCCCCACGGGGCCTTCGGGGGAGGTAAACAGAGGAGAGCTGGCCTGCCTTACAGCCGTGGGAGAAAGGACTCCCACTCACCGGAACGAACAGCAAAAGCTAAATACAGAACTTCTGTTTTGAAGCCTTTTCGTGAGGAGACGGGAGACATCTTTCCGATGAGAAACTGCCAGGGAAAAACGAAGCCAAGCGGTAAGAGATAAGCACCAAGTTACATAACGGCCCTTGAGCTCCAAGTGAAAACACATTGCATCCTGCCGGGGACGGCTGATGGCACTGACACAAACCAGGAGGAACATGAAAGAGAAAAACCAATTACCTTGCCTGCCCTTGGTTAAATGGAGCAAAAAATACCGAGCGGCAGAGAGCGGGCGGCCTCTGCCCTGGGAGAGGCACCCAGAGCAAACGCTCACACCTGAAGAAACTTCTCCTCGTGTGCAAGGAAGCAGCAAAGCCTCCCGGGCAGGTCGGTGTTTTTCCACTGCCCCGGAGCCTCTCCGGCAGAACAGCGTACACTTGTCTGCAGAAATTTCGAAGCCAGTTTCTGAGGTAAGGTCACTGGCCACCTACCACGCACGATTACAATCGCACGTCTCATTCTGAAATGCCCTCAGCACCTCCCTAAAGACAGAGGGACGATTTGATCATTATGTCACTCGTTAAAGTCACTATTCCTCTTCTGCAGCTTTCAAAACGCTTTAGAAAAACCTCTCCCAACATTCAAAATAAAGTTCTTGTTTCTTGATTTTTTAAACTCACTTTATCCTCATTTACTCCTAAGCCACGACTCCCCTGCCCTCGAAGGAGCTGCGTTTGCCCCACGCGGGAACAGGTTCTCCCCTCTCCCGCAAGCCAGCCACGCTTCTCTAGGTCTCGCTTTGAGCACACAGCATCACAAGGCTCTGACAATGGGGGACCAGCCCGGGCCACCCTCCCAGCCCTGCGGACACGCTGCTCCAGCAAAGGACTCGGCCTTTCCTCGATCGAGGCACACAACCCGTCTAGCAGCCCTCGGGGAGCGGGCGGACACCTCGGCCACCTCCATCCCGGGGGCGGCCGGGATGTGACACCGAGGGGCTGCGGGAGAGGCTACCAGCCCTGGCACCGGGCACCGAGGCCGCTTCACTCGGGCTCAGCGCGGCCCCGCTTCACGCACCGCCTGACACAACCCGGGTCGCTGCCGGACACGACCTCCAGCAGCCCGGGCCCCTACGGTGGGCTACCCACGGCCCCCAGCCCATCCCCGCAGCTGCGCGCTAGAGCAGGGCCCCGGCACCGCCCCACCAGCCCCCCCCCCTGCCCTCCGCGCCGCGCCGGGGCGGGGCGGGCCCGGCTGCTATTAAAGGCGCTGGGTCGGCAGCTGCTCCTATCGCCGTGGTGGTGCTCCCGGGGCCGTCTGGGGTTATGGCGACCTACGTGCAGCTGAACACCGGGGCTAAGATGCCCATCCTGGGGCTAGGCACATGGAAGGTAACGGGGCTGGCGGTGGGAGAGTGGCTGAGGCCGGCCGGGCCGTGCCCGTCGCCGCGGGTGTGGGATGGGCACCCTTTCCCCGGCCCCTCGCAGGGGAGGGAGCGCGGCCGGCAGCGGCCCGGGCCCTGTGGGCGTCGGAGCTCGGCCCGGCTCGTGGCCCGTCCCCACCGCCGCCCCGGGCCTGGGCGCTGCGCTGCTATTGCCGCCACCACCCACATCCCGGCCCGGCTTCCCCGCTCGGTGCCGCTGCGGCTTTTGGTACCGAGGGTCCTGCATCGCTGCTGGGCTCTGCCCAGCGACGCGGTTGCTGAGACCCCTGGGAGGGTTTAAACCCTTCCTGAAGCTGCCCGGGGGCTTCTCCCCTTGAGCAGCGGCGTGGGCAGGGCAGGAGGCCTTGGCCCGGGTGTTGGGGGCTCGGCTCCTAAAGCCCGGCCTGGCAGTGGGGTAGCAGAGGAACGGCTGGAAGCTGTTTGAGGCTCCGGAGCCTGCATTCAAGATGCATACAGCCTCAAAGAATGCTGCGGGAAAAGAGGGGAGCTTTTTGATGCTGTTGGGGGCTTTTGCTTTGTTTTAATTGGGTAGACTGTTTAGGGCAGTGTGGATTTCTTAACTTGATTTTGCTAGGAAAGTGTTCAATATATATCACTAAGAGTTTTGTGGATGTTGCTTTTTTTTTTAGTCCCCACCAGGCAAAGTAACAGCTGCAGTGATGGCTGCCATCGATGCCGGGTACCGCCACTTTGACTGTGCCTATGTCTACCAGAATGAGAACGAAGTTGGGGAGGGGATCCAGCAGAAAATCAAGGAAGGTGTTGTGAAAAGAGAGGACCTCTTCGTCGTTAGCAAGGTATGGATCTGGTGGTGTAGGAACATGAGATTTCAGGGTTTTTTTTGCAGTAACCCCCCAGTACTTTTCTGTGCTGTGGTGCAGCGTGGAAAAATTCAGAGCATCCCATAGGCCACTCCTGAGACAAGGTTCCTATTTTTCCCCATCCTGGATGGAGAATTATGCAGGGTATGTACCACTGATAAGGATGATGCTTTAAACATTCCCTGTTAAGTTACGCGGTCCTCTTTCATGGAGTAGCTGACCTTCTGGTAGGTGGCTTTTAAATGCAATCTTAATTAACGAAACCAGACTACTTGTGCTGTCTGGCATGCCACCACTTACCACGTGTGCTGCCACTGCACATACTGCTCTCAGTATTACAGGCCAGTCCCATCACAGAACAAGCCCTGTCTGAAGATCAGTACAATGACCTAGTTCCACATCCCCTTCCAAGGGGAACAGGCACCCTCATGAACAGGACAGAAGGGTTCCAAGAGCTTTAACCCAGGAGGTCACAGTGTGCCTTGATTCATTTTTTTTTGTCTCTAGCTGTGGTGCACATTTCATGAAAAGCCTCTGGTGAAGGGAGCCTGCCAGAAAACTCTTGCTGCCCTGAAACTGGATTACCTGGATCTCTACCTCATCCACTGGCCTCTTGGTTTTAAGGTACAGTAACAGCAATCCCTTTGGTTTTGTCTGTTGTGACTGACAGATTTGAAGTGCTATATGTGGCTTTAGAGCCCAGTAATTCCTACAGCAGATCATGTGTCTGCTGTGTGTACCAGCACTGCTTTGGTGCTTAGCTTTACTCTGGCCATCTGAGCCAAGCTCTTGATCCCTACCTCAGATCTGTGCTTGCACAGCATCCTGTACCTTTTTGCTCATGGTAGAGGTAGACCTTGAGCTTGGGGCCTGTTTCCCTGCTGAAGCAGAAGTTATATTGCTGTCCTTTTGATTATTGACTATAACATTTGTTGTCCTCTACAAACCCAAAGTATCTCAACTGACATTGATGTGGCTCCCTCTGTGGGAAGAAGGGCTGTGTTTTGCTGCCCAACAGAAATCCTTTCTTCTGTGTGTTATGGAGTCAGAGGAAGAGAGTGTTTCTGTCTTCCTTTCCTGTCTTTAATCACCAAGCCCTTTAATACAGTACAGGTTGATCTGACCTTTGCTGTAGGAGCCTTAGTGTTTCACAGACCTTGGATTCCAAAAGGTTTAGCTCCTCTTTTACTGACTGCATGCAAAGGAACTGATGTCTCAATCAGTTTGTAGAGTATTTCTAAGCTTAGTCCTCTTGTTATAGCCTGATCAAAATCTTCTACATGTTCTTCTGAGATCAACTGTTTTTCATAGTATCTGGTTTTTAAGTGGGTTTCAGCTGGACAGAACTATCAAAGTGAAAATGTGTTGTGATTTAATAATGTATCAGTAGAAAACAACTGGTTTTGAATGATATTGGTACCTGCATGTGGTCTTAACTGGGAGATGGGCTGTTTTGGCATTCCCTATTCCAGGAGGTTAAGCAAGGAGTCTCCCCATTAAGGACCTGTCAGTGGATCCAGTCCAATATAGACTGAACATGTTCCAGGTCCTGAGTGGGTACTTATTACATATTTAATAGAACAGTTTATTATGTCCATATAATAACTGTGTATTTTTGTAATACAGAAAGTAAACTGGCTATAACTCTGCAAGTGGAGGGTTGTTTTTACTGTTTGTATTTTGATGAGCCTGATGACACTGTCCAGCAGAAGTACCTGTCCTTATTGGGATTAGCATATCCTGCAGTAGAAATATGTAGTGTCATGGTCTTCAGCTGGTGTTAACCCAACTCCCCACCGGAGAGTGTTTCAAGCATTTTCTTTGTCTCTGGCAGGCAGGAGAGGAGCTGTTTCCCACAGATGACAAAGGCATGTCTATACCCAGCAACACGGACATTCGGCACACATGGGAGGTAGGTTCAGCCATGCTCAAGAGTCATGTCTTCTGTTCTCTGCAGTGTCTTCTATTTTTTTACCTTCAGCCATCTAAATTGTCTCATGTGTCTAGAACTACTTGGAAGGACACACTGGTACAAAAGAGTGGAGTGTTGGGTGTCGTTTTTCACTTCTGACTTGCTGTGAATTTCCACAGTATCCAAGAATGAGTTTTTTCAGCTTTGAAAGGGAGACATGGCACAAATATACTAGTGCTCTGGTTGTTTTTCCTCAAATGCTGAAAATATAAATGCTTATTTTCTGCCTGATGAGCACAAAAAGAAACCATGTCAGGAAGGTGTGCTTCAGGCCCTGTCACATATACTAGGTGCTGACTTTTGCTCCTCTTTCTGTTAGGCAATGGAAGAGCTGGTGGATGCTGGTCTGGTAAAAGCCATTGGTATCTCCAACTTCAACCATGATCAGATTGAAAGAATCTTGAACAAACCAGGACTGAAATACAAGCCTGCAAATAACCAGGTAAGCTGTGAAGTGATTGCAAAAGAATGTTTGGTGGTGTTTTTGGACTTCTGTGCTTGTTTTTTTAATTAGTAAGCTCTTATTATGAAATAAGGTTATAGAAAGAGAGAATGGAGTAGACAGCATATTCTCTCAATCCCAGCCTTTAGGCACTTCTGGATGCACAAGGTGCTGTTGTTTGTTTGGTGTTTTGTTTGTTGTGGGGTTTTTGTTTGGTTTGGATGCTGTTTGGTTTTGGATTTTCTGTACTGATGCTTGGAAATCTGGCAAAGAGCAGCTCCAGAATCCTTTTTTGTGGTGGAGGAGGGTGATACATGGACAGAGGGGTAACTTAGATGAAATTTAAACTTCCTTGAAATATAGTAAAGCTGTGTGTGTGTATATATGAGGCTCTAATGGAGAACTGGATGACTTTTGCAACTCCTCTGAAAAGGCCAGTTGAGGTTGCTGCTGAAGGAATTGAACAGGAACATGCTTTACGGATTGCATACAGACTTTAACGAGGGTTAGGAGGGAGGAGTTGCAAGGTAGGCCACAGAGTAGAAGTGTCCAGGCATATATTCCTTCACTGAAGGGTGGGGACTGCACACAGTATTACAAATGTGGTCTGACAAGTGCTAAGAGGCAGATGAGTACTTCCCACCATTTAGTGTCTGTGTTCCTTTCAACATCTGTCACACCCCATTGCCCTGTTGCTGCAGTTGATAATTACCTTTGTCTTTTGCATGGAGGTCACTGACCTTCTCTCACTTGCAAACATTCTCAAGCTCTCTGATTATTGTTATCAAGTTACTCAAGAGCAATGAATCTTTGGTCCCTGTCCTTCAAAACTTACTGCTGCTGAAGAAGTGCTTGTAAGACTGAAAGCTTGACTGTTACCAACACTTAACTGTTGGCCTAATAGTGAGAGTGCTTCATGAAGACACTTTCTCTGTGCTGATGTTTCACATGTAATCCAGTAAGCCCCTGTATTTAGTATAATTCCCATTCTTAATTTGAAGTCATTATGCACATGAGTTTCCTTTGATGAGAAACTAATTTGGCAAGGTAGTAATTACATTATAATGATACTAGTACTTTGTTCAGTAAGAAAATCTGACTTTAGTACTTCCTTATTATCCCACTGGATTGTAATAGCTTAAGATACATTTGGACCAGGTTGGAAAGCCTATGATGTACATTTAAACATGTAAGACCAGATAATGTAGCTCGGAAGTTTTTTCCAACTTGAGTGCCAGTGGACAGGCAAGGATGACTTGGCCTTGCATAAATTCTACCTGTTGAATTGTTGAAAATAGTAAGATGCTCTGTTACTCAAGTAGCTGTGTTTCTAGAGCTGCAGAAGCAAAACAAGTCTGTGTAATCTGAGTTGTCCTGTTGTTTAATATTCCAGCGTGCCCCAGAAGGGAAACCAGCCATGCAGGCTTCTGATAACAGCAGGCAGCTAGAACCACAAATAAAACGCTCAAGGCTGTAAACTGACCCCAGCAGTCTCTTGCTCCACCTGCTAGTAGCACAAGTTTCCAGGGACTTCCCTCAGAATGCAGCAGCAGGCAGCAAAAGGCTCAAATGACAGTGTAGTCAGAAAGATTCTTGATGCCTGCTGAAAGAACAGCAGTGCTCCCAGGTGTGGAATCACCCTGAAACTCACTCTGTGGAAAGTATCACGTATTAGTGTTCATTCACTGCCTCCTGACACATGAGTAGTTCCTGCTCCACACTGCATTAGCTTGCCAGTATACAGATCCACTGTTAAGGAGTCTGTATTCTACGTAACATAGAGATTCTTGTGGAAATTCATGGTAAATGCATATTCATTTATAAAAAGTCTATAATGGACAATAAGCTGAAGGTCTAAAATCTGTAGCAGCTGGCCATTCTCCCTGTTTGCAGACTTGGAGGTATTCAGTGTGAGTATTGACACAAAGCAAACAAATGAAACAATCCTGGTATTGAAGTTAATATGGTAGTTATAAAAAAGTCATTATAGCATGCTTAATTAGGGATGAAAAGAGAACTTTGTACTTAGTGGTCTGCTGTCCTGTCATGATTTTACTGTTCTCTTGTGTGTGCATTTTACTGAACTGTCCTGCTTAAGCAGTTAATGTAGCTGGCCATTCCATAGGATGGAGACTGTATGGAGCAGCAGAGCTTTAAGGCATGGTGCTACAGTCCTTGGACCCTTCACTGCAAGTAAAACTACTACAAATAGTAGAAAGGGGGGTGGGGATTGTGCAGAAAGGCTGTGCAATATTGCACAGACTGAGAGTTAGAACAAAAATCAGCATTTGATTTGATTAAAAATCTAAGCCCTGGAACACATTAAAGCACTTAAATCACTGTCAATCTCTGTATTCTCCTGCTGGCAGGTTGAATGTCATCCATACCTCACCCAGGAGAAGC
>WTSP01008813.1:12275-36464 GCA_025331215.1 Actenoides lindsayi
TGCTCTGCTGTGGTATTAAGTAGCACTGCAGGTTTGCTTATGATGTCACCTGCAGTGCAGGCTTGCAATGGCTCTTTCACTCTCGACAAGAAACGTTTTCTTGACCTGTCTTCAGATGCTGTCACGTTTCAGTCTTCTCAAGTTCTGTTGCAGAGAAGTGAACTCTTGTATAACCCACCAAAAGTCTGTGGGAAGTAAAGTATCACTAAATTGGATAGGAAAGGAGAAAGGAGGCCTTCTGTGTGGGGCTATACCACTTCTCTCTTAGCATTTCAGAAAGTGCTGCTTAAAAGTCAGGTATGATTTGAAATGTAGCTCTGCAGAAATTGGTTCATTCTGTTGAACTAAACGGTTTACAGGAAAAAAGTGTTGGAAGAGGCTCTGCTGGCTGTGGAGCAAAAGCCATCCTTCTGACTGTTATGCCTCTTTCAGGTTCTCATTCGGTTCCACATCCAGAGGAATGTGATTGTGATTCCCAAGTCTGTCACACCACAGCGCATTGTGGAGAACTTCAAGGTGAGTCCTGAGGAGTGAGCTGGGTGCATGGCCTGTTCAGGGACAGCGTGGCTTCCCCCTGCAGAGCAAGTGGTGATCCTTTCTCACCTTTTCAAATGCCTCCTCAGGCAAGAGGACTGGGCTTTTACTCTTTGTATGCTTACCTATTAAGGGCAGGTAAACTTAAGGTTAACAGCTGCAAAGCAGGAGTGAACAGAGCTTGTGAAAACACTGTGCTGATCATCTTGGCAATCACATGTGATGCTTCCTGTTTTATGTCATGTGGATGAGTTGCCTGACATCTTGCTTGGGGCCCAAGCACACCACAAACAACTTCTGTAGTGGCAGCACTTAATAAAATAGTCCTAGTATGTGAGGCATGTTGCTGCTCTTGACTCAGTAGTCCTTGACTGAAACCACTTCTAGGATTTTGAAGAGTTGCATCAGGTGGAATGTGACTGTCTTGTAGATCCTCCTTTGGAAGAGGACAGAAAGATGCATCTTTTACAAAGGGAGGATGGTGGCATCCTGCAGCACAAAGTGCTCTTCAAACTTCTTAAAACAATGGCTGCATGTAACTGCAACTAGATAGTGGCTTTTTAAAATTCTTCCCTTTCCCTGCTCAGGCTCCTTCCCCACTTCAGCTAGTGGAGGCTCAAAAATCCAGAGCTGTCTGTTGTTTCACACCTTCGTAAGCGTCATTTCTTTTAACAAGCACTGTGGACTTGTTGTTGTATTCTGTGGGTTTTTTGAACAACTTGGAGAATGTAAGAGTTGATTGCCAGCTGTTTCTCTTGCTAGGTGTTTGACTTTGAATTGACTAAAGAAGAGATGACAACTATTTTCAGCTTTAATAGAAACTGGAGAGCCTGTGAAATGAGCACGTAAGTGGCAGTAGTATTTTTTCCAGCTGTTATCAGTATGTCATAGTGTAGAATATGAAATTATAGATAATCTGAATTTCAACCAAGCCTGTTATGCAAACGCAATTTCCAAAGGGGTGGTCCTCAACTTTTCAGAGTAAGATTTTAAATGTTCGTGTTATGAACCAAATCACAACGATCATAAAGCAAACTTCACGTTCATTTTCAGTTTACTCTCTGAGAGATTTTTGTAGCTGGAATGGCAACAGGAGGCTTTTTACTCATAATTTTTTTGTCCATATTGGAGAAGGTGAGCATGATGCAGACTCAAATTCTTGATTAACTTTGTGGTATTTTGTCTTTCTGCCATTGAACCTTGGGTATATTATAAAAGACTGTATATTCCTCAGGCGTGGTTGGGAAAGTGGGAGAACAGTCAAATAATGACGTGAGGATTTTCACATCTGGCATTAGGCATCCAAGTGCAATGGTCGTTGGAAGGCTGCAAAAAAGGTCTTCCTGGCAGTAAACAGTGAGACCTTGAATTAGTTCTCTACAAAGCACTTAGGTGGCATCACCTGCAATGCTCAGAGCCTGAAAACCAGAAGGCACTCAGTCTTTTGCCTTACAAATATTCATGTGTCACTAAGAAACAGAAACAAACTGTTCCTGCTTTTATACAGTTCAGCTCCTTCTTTGACATTTTTTGCAGTGGTTACAGCTGCATATAGTTATCTTCCAGACATGAGATAATCTTTCCTCTTTGATTTCCTTCAGGTGCAAAACTCACAAGGACTACCCTTTCAATGCAGAATACTGAAGATGATTTCCTGCCTTTCTCCAGACTTCTTGGATATGCTTTTGCTTTTGCCTATGAGTTGTCTGTGTAGCTTTTTCACTGTGTCAGACATGCCTTCCCCACTTTTTTTTCCCCCTTTTTTTTTCCTCTCCCCACAAAGACGCAGTATATGTACTCAGTGACTGTTTTCTTTTTTTTGGAAGAGGAAATGCTGAAATGGTTCTGAAGAGCGCACTTTGTGGACTAATAGATTGGCTTTGCCAAACTGCATGTCTGGAATTGGTAAGCAGAAAACATTCAGAAAGTTTGAACAAGCAGTCACTTTTATTTTGGAATACTGTGAATTGGAGCTAGTGACTGTTGCTGTCTGGAAGGACCAGGATGTTAGCAGATTTCATGTAATTAATGAGGTCTGCTTATTTCTGATTACTTTTGGGGTTGGTTTTGTTTCTTTTTGTAACACTCCATGCTTTTTTTTTTCCCCCTCTAATTGGAAGTACAAGTTGATTTTTAAGTACAGCAGTTTCTACGTGGGTAGTTCTTTGAAAAAGCATATAGGTCCTGGTTTCTTGGCAATATAAAAGCTGTTTTTGCTTATAATAAAATACAGTTTCATTACTATGTGTAATGAGATGGTTATTTCAGCAATGCTTTAGTGGTAGTAATGCTAGAGTAGCTGCATTGTATCAGCTGTCTTTAGGGGTTACACAAAAGCAAGGGAAGTTACTGTCCCCCAAGAAATCATCTGCTTTTGATGTTACCTTTGTATGTATGACCTGCTGGCTATCTGCTGTTCTTGTGTACAACACCTGAGTGTGGTGAACCTGTGGCCATGGATGGTTCTGCTTGAGCCTCTCTTTAAATAGAGCTGTTTTGATATGTCTGACAGCTAACGTACTAACGTCTTTATTTTGCCAAAGTGATGGCATACTTTGGCTAGTAGAAAATTCTATTGAAGGTACAAAGCCTGCACAGCATCATCTGGGATTGTTTTAGTTAGCAGTAGAAAACTTGCCCTTTCCAGCAGGCAGGCAGCACATGATGCAGGAAAGAATTTTGTACTTGTACAAGCTACCACTTGCAAATACAGTAAAAATGGGCTTCCAAGAAAATCCTGCCTTATGAGCTAGCAGATTACAAACTTACTACTCTTTTCTGGGAGGACAGAAAAATAGGCTTATACTCACATTTTGGCAGGTGGGGTGTTTGTCCCTTTGTTTTTTGGTTGATGGGTTTTTGGTTCTTTGTCTTGGTTTTTGTTTTTTCTCGCAGTACTTAATGGCTTTAAAATTGCTGCCTTCTGAGAGCTGCTGGAGTTTTTCACAAACTGTGTTTGGGCACTTGTAAAAACTGTGGCTAGATTTTCTTGCAAGAAATTCTTATTAATTAGTCCTGTCCCCCCACCCCAAGGTCTGAGTAGCTCTAGAATGTGAACTGTCCTCTAAAGGAGGCTGTGTAGGCCTGGCAGAAAGGAAGCTTTCTCTGAGCAGGTGAAAGAAGGGAGACACCAGAACTGTTAATGTATAACCAGCCCTAAATAGTAAGTGTAGGATTCTGATTCTGTAACTGCATGGCATAGCATAACTTAAAGAAACTCAGCCAGGCTAAAAGGTACTGTGAATGCTATTGTTCTCTAACTATTTGTGAAATAGGTGGCTTCCTGGTACTGATAAAAAGGCACTAAGGAGTCTTACTTCAGTCACTACTTCAAAATTTTTCTTTCTGATAAATACTAATTGTTATATTGAACAGATCTTGTTTTTTTCCAAATGTTCCTTTTAAATCTTTCCACTGTTGGCTGAGGCCAGACTGTACATGCAATATATTCTTGGTTGGAATAACTTATAGGTTGAACAGAGAAGACTTGAGTTAACTTACAACACAGTGAGGAAGGAGGAAAGAATTGGTGTTTGACTCTAAGCAATATTCTTCTCTAATGCTGATTCTCCTAGCAAATTGATTATAATCACTTTAAATTCTAGGCTTAAAAGCAAGTACAAAAAGCTTCAGCTCTGCAAGTGTTTTTGTTTATCTGTAATGTGATAAGTAAAAAGCCCAGAGGCATCTAGAAAAAGCAGAGCAGCTCATGTTCTTAGGTCAGTCAGAGCTGTGACAGAAAACTGTTTGGAGCAATGCTGACTTGTCACAAAAATGTTATTTCCAAGTGTATCCTGGCAAGAAGCTACATTGAGGGTCAAGGTTTCCAAAACAGCACATGAGGTTCTGTTAGTCTCCTCTGTTTTCATTTCACTGTAACTTTATGAAAGTTTGTGCCTGAAATTTTCCATTCTGAGTAGGAATTTTACTGGAGAAGACTTCAGACAGACTGCTCTGCAGCAGAAGGAAGACTAGCTCTAGCAGTCCGGGTGGAGTGGTATTGTAACAGGCACTCTCTGTATTTTATTGGATGACTTACAGGGAAAGAATGTGGGAAGGGTTGTCCTGGGACACAGTGCAGCAGTTAACCGGCAGAGGGCTTGGATCCTGGTGAAACAGGAGAGTGGGAATACAGGGAAAACAGAAACACACCTGGGTGAAGGGACAAGGATGCATAAGCTGGAACGGACAGCAGGCTGTTGTCACAAAGGATGAGGAGTGGGAAGGGAGTGATAGAAAAACCTGTCACTCAAAATGATTTTGAGTTGCTTCTTCAGGGCCAGATACAATTAAATATGCCTTCTAGACTGCAGCCAAGTCTTTGCTTAATCTAGGTCGATCTGGGCATTATTACAATAAGATAAATGGCTCTTGTACCCTTGTCCTTTGCCACACTGTCTCTACAAGGTTAGAGATTTCCTTTCATCTCCTAAAAGGTAAAGTGGAAACATCAAAGAACTAGATATCCGGAGCCTAGCATTCCTGCTAACTGAGCTCTTCCTGCTGTAACTGTTCACAGCATTTGTTTTTGTATTGTGATTTGACAGATCTCTGGGTTTCTGATCAAAGAAATTTCTAAAGACAAATACAATCTTGTAGCTCTTCCAGTGAAAAGTGGTTGTTTTTTGTTTTGTGTTTTTTGATTTAAGAACTTGTAGTTCAGCTCCACCTTGTTGGCCTCTCTTTCTAGACTTCCTCAGGACTCTGCTGCAGCAGTTAAACTCGTGTGATACTGTAGCACAACCCAGGAAGAGGAGTCCAGCCTATAGGAAAGATTTAAGAGCAGGAGACAGAAACCATGTTCTCAGGACCAGTAGAGTTGGTACCTGCACTTGTTTTGCTTCCAGCTGCACTCTCACTGCTCCAAATGGTACGAGATTAGCAGGCTGTTTTCCTCTTAAAAGAAAAGGGCTCTAACAGAACATACCCATTTCCATAGTAAGAAATCATGATGGTGAACTGATTTATCAAGGAAAACAGGTAGAGAAAACTGGCAATTGTCTCACTGGAGAAGGCAGGAGACCTTTTTGGAGAAACTCTTTTGGGTAGCAGAGGAAAACACAAGCAGCTGGAATTGGTATCTTTCTAGCTGGTGGTAGGACACCACAACTAATCTTATGGCAGCATGTTTCAAGTTGCAGTTGATGATTTTTGGGTAGAAAATGGCTTGACTTCTGATACTGGAACACAAATGCACAAGCCTGCCTGGCTGGAATCACTTTTTATACAATGTTCTCTAACTTGCTCTTTGTTCCCCTCTGGGAAAGGGGAGGCAGGATTTGCCTTGCTGAGCTCATGAGACTGACACAAGTGCATACTTATTTCTGCATATTTATGCAGAGTTGTGAAATCTGGGGCACAGGAAGCTTATCCAAACCAGGAAAAGAAAATCATGGGTTTTTTTAGTTGGTACTATGTGAAGATATTATTAGAAATCTGGAGTCTTTTGCTTAATTGGGGCACAGAAAGGTTGACTTGGGACAAATTATTTTCTTATTAATAGCATAATAATCTCCTAGCTTGTCATCTATAAACTGTCAGTAACTGTTTGTCATCCCTCCCTCTGCCTTGCCCTTGGTCACTTAAAGTACAGAGCCCTGCCTTAATCTGGCAGGACCTTGCTCATTTAAACTGAGGCAACTCTTAAAACTCTCATAGGCCATGCTATTCTTGTGTGTTAATTTGTTAAAGTGCACAGTACAGGAGCACTAGTGCAAACATCTGCAAAACTACAACTTTCTTTTGAATTCTTAAGCAGGAAAAATAACCAAGCTGTATTTACAGCAGTGCTTTTCTGAGTGGAACTAAGCCCAATTACAAGCCAGGTGATAGCTGCTTGTAAGTACAGGGGAACTGAATCAGATCAAGTATCCACGTGCTGCAGCATCCTGCTTCCAACTTGGGACCAAACCAAGCTGTTGAAGACAAGCTGAGCATTGCAGTGGTATGGTCATTAAATACTCTGATGGCAGTTTAAGATCTCTTGTGTTTAGAGCCATCAGTTAACTTTTTGAGTTACCTTGTGAATCTGTTACATTCCAAGGGAATGAATTTTCACACCCACACACTGAAGAGATGCTAGCTCTTATTTGCTTTGGGCTTGTCTGCTGCTAGATTAATTTGATGCTGCTGGTTTTTACAGTCCAGGAAATAGCAACTGGACTATTTGTAGTTACGCTTTCCAAGCTGCTCCAGATTTGGTAAACTTCTGGCATAGCTCCCTGCACTGGTGTCAGGTCAAGGAAAGTTAGTCTACTTAATTGTCATTTGCATAAATTATTCCTAGGTCATTGATTATGCTAGTCAATCTTCTATTTTTTAATTTTTTTTAAGATGGAGAAAGGCAAGGACCAGAACTTTTTGTGCAGGATTGAATGCAAAAAAATCATGGAATGTGTTTCTATCTTGTTCCTTTTGTTTCTCATTATGTTTGGTTTTGAATGATGTTGAGCTCAGTATGAGAGAGCTTGGACTTATAATAGATGTAAAACCTGAGCAGCAATAACCAGCAAAGAATTTTGAATTTTACCTATTATGTTATACTGTTTTCCCTCTGAAACATGAACATAACATTCTGTCTTTTTCACCCAGCCCCTTTGGAACTTTTACTGAAGGCTTGACTATACCAGCACAATACTGTACAATAAAAGCTCAAGTCATGAGACAACATATTGTGATACAAAGGCAAAATGCTAAGCTAAGGTGTTTTCCATTTACTGGGCTCAGGCTGGTGGCACAGATAATCTCACTGCTGACTAGGAAAGATGTATTTGTGGGTTTGGTCTAAGAGCACTGTTACATAGCTGATGGAAACTGAAAATTATTTGGGATAATATGAACCTCTTGCTCTAGTTTCAACAGAAAGTTGGTGATTATGCTGCTGAGGAAGCAGGCACACAGTAATAGAAACTGCTAGTCCTTCAAGAAACTTACTCCACTCCATAGAGCTGGTCATGGTGACTTGAGTCTGTTTGTGCTGCATCTGTGTCATTCATTAACCTGAGGGGAATAGGAGGAAGAATCAGATAAGTAAAACTCGTGGCTTGAGATAAGGACAGATTGAAAACTAACATGGTATAATAATGAAAAGGAATATAACAGAAATAAAACCCAAGAAAGGACAAGTGATGCACAATGCAGTTGCTCACTACCTGCTGACCAATGGCAAGCAAGCTGCTCAGAAGTACCCCTCCAGGCCAACTCCTCCCAGTTTATGTGCTGAGCATGATGTCCTAGGGTATGGAATATCCCTTAGGCTAGCTTAGGTCAGCTGTCCTGTCCCAGCTCCCTCCCAGCTTCTTGTGCATCTGCTTGCTGGCAGAGCATGGGAAACCAAAAAAACCCCACTTAGCAACAACTAAAACATCAGTGTGATCAATATTATGCAGCACACTACCAGCTACTAGGAAGAAACTTAACTTACCCCTGTTGAAATCAGGACACTGGGAGAATACTCATGTTCTTTTCCTGAAGCACTGTTTTTAGCATGGCCTGTTCTCTCCTGGCTTGTGTGTCACGTGCCCTAGAAATGGCAAATTCTGTTAAATTGAATTTCCTACGACAACTTGGTATTTTCAGGTCTATGGAGTGCTAGACTTGTGCCCTTTTGCACAGGGGCTCCTTATGTTAGACTTAGATCCAGCCTGGGGATTAGTAACTAACAAGTGCCCTACAGGCCACTGCAAAGTATGTGGAGACAGATTGTCACAGCACCTACCTTGGGGCTACCTAGATAGCAGGGTGCAGTTGAATTGGTTACAACCAGAGAAAAGGGAGTGGGTTACATGTTCATTGGCTTACTAGCACAAGGTTCAGGTGGATCTGAAGATGGAGGCTAGATTCCAGCACTTGTCAGTGTGTGGCAATGCCTCTGCTTCAGGTTCCCTCCACTGACAGACCAAATAAAACTATTCAGACAGTTGTAGCTTGTCCCTTCCTTTCTCCTGCTGCAGTGATCTGACCAACAAAACACTTGGTTTACTTTAGTCAACTGAATTTACAACAGCAGTGAAACAAGCTCAAGTCCCTAGCCTGCCATGGCCACTTTCATTTTATTAACAAGTAGCTTCTATGTAAAGTCAAGTCTGAATTCATAAATAAGAGGGTGAGGATATTTGGAATCTTCCGCAGGAAGGGAGAGCATGCTTTGTAGTTTCCTCTCTAGAGATACTAGATGCAGTAAGAGTAGTGCCCTTGTGGGACACATGTTGGGGTAGGCAAAGGGGTGAAGCTAGGAAGTGTGCTTCTTGAGCAGCTCATAGCAGCAGGCTTACTGCCAGGGTGGGCTGCTGGGACTGTGGTCTTTTTAAGTCATATGGCTGCAGCTCTGTTGTAAAATAGAAGGTATTTTATTCCCCAGTAACTGACATTGCCCAGATTTTATCTTTTTTTTTCCTCTTTACCTTTGCTAAAGTCTCTGCAGCTGAAAAAGATCTATTGTCTCTAGAACAAATGCACAATCTCTGGCTTCTAACTTGTTTTGAATTTTTTACTATTATATGGCTACTGTGATCATCTAGTCCAACTTCCTGCCTGCCAGAGTCTATAAACATCCTGTAAATAACTTCAAGTCTGATAGCTGTGATTAAATTGGAATGTTGTTAGACAATTCCTATGAAGTAGAGAGTATTTCAAGCTGGGCTGTATGCCACAGCCTTAAGTGGGTATTGCTCCCACTGCTGTGGGTTGACAACCTGACCAGTCTGGATGCACCTTTCACATGGCTCATTTTGTGACTGCAGCTAGGATGATATCCTGTAACTGATCTATTCAATTTGACATGTTCAGGGGGAGAAAATAAGAGAGTACCTGTTACAGACACCTTTCTGTATTATTATTATACTATTCTGTCTGTATAATACACTGTAACTGCTTGATATCAATTGCTGCTACAGTTTTCAGACCTTTACTAGAGGAGCTGCTGTAGGAAATCCAATTTGACAGAATTGCTTTGCCTTTTCTAGGGCACCTGTTATTGAAACATCTTGCAAAAGTCTAAAGTAGCTCAAAGATGTCATCATTTCCTTTATAGACTTAAAAACCTCAACTACAAAGAAAACCAGTTGGAAAAGGATATCCATGGAGTGTGTATCCTAGCCCTGAACCTTAATTACACAATTGTCCTTCCTCTCTGCAGGCAGTGCAGATCCACATTGTTCTCCTATGGGGCTGGACAAGCCTAAAGAAATTACAGGAGTTCTCAGTCACGTGTTAGAGTTCAAGGGCAAGAAGTCTTGATTAACAGACACCTCATTAAAACACCAGGAGGTGCAGGGGCTGCAGTAGCACTGACTTTTTCTACCAGAGAAAACAACATCGGGGCATCCTTGGAGTCAAAACACAAGCAGACAGCATCTAGGGAACAGAGAGCAAAAATCTACTGTTGGCTTCTGTGAAGCTGCCTGACTTTTCTGCTTGTTAAATAAGATTCTTGCCAAACAAAATAATTCCTTTTTGTCTCCTTTATCGGGCTTTGGATTTGCTGGGGGAGATTCACAGTCTTAACTGCAGCCCTTCTACTGATAAAGGCAGTATTTATATACTCTTGTAGATATGATAAACCAAACATACACATCTCCTACCAGTTTATTAGTTTTTTAGCAGTTCATAAAGAGGAAACCTCATTAAGAAGACAGCTCCTGAAACGTAATTCGGAAGTGTCCTCTGAAGAGCTTTCAGTCTGTTATACTGCAATTACTGAACTAAGAATTTCAAGCAGCATTACTGTCTTATAAAGATCTTCTGATGTTAAATTGATCATCTTATATTAACAACTAACAGCAGATGTTTTGGCCCTTTGTCCAAAAACACAACTCCTAGGAGAATCTCTAAAATTGATCAGGATTTCTGTTTATGACAAAGGCTGCTTTTCACAAATCCCGAAGATGCAGGCTCATTAAACTTCTTTATTATTATTACTAAATGGTAAGGGAATATATATTCTGCTACAACTTGAGAATTTTACTAGAAGAGCAAAGATAGAAACAGAGAGGACTGATTTAACTGTGATTGATAATAAGGGAAGCAAATGCATGCATGCTTGAAGATTACTCTTCAGGAGGCCTGTGAGCTACCCTCTCCCATCTTGTAATAAATATTCCACTTATACTGTGATTTAATACACATGAAATGTTACAAGTTGCTTGAAACAAGGATATATGGAAGATGATGCCTCTGTTAGTCTCCCCAAAAAATGGGATTTGTGCATCTAGAAACACAGAGTATGATTAAAACACTTTAAGCATCTAGTCTTAAGGCTAAGAAGAAAAGGTTTTCCTTTTTCCCCTGGCAAAAGCTCTGCAGAACTAAAACTGAACTACAGTAAAAACACTCATGGGAGCCTGCTCAGTTTACAAGGGGCAGTAGAAGTCAATGCTCTGTAACCTTCACATCTCCCAGTGACCTTGTTTGCAAAAGATAACGGATCTTTTACTGAGGTGAAATCTCCAAACTTCCCTGCGATACCAAACCATTCTCTTGTCAACTCCTAAAGCCCCCAGTCTGCTATTAGATCAGTGGGTAACCTGGGACAGCAGAATAAATTGCAGGTCTTGGTAAGTCTGTATCTAACCATTCTATTATCTACATGCAGCTGTAATAATGTTGGCATAATTACATAGGCACAGCTTTTCACTTCAAAAAAACTTACACCTCTCATTCTTAAAATGGAGTTTATTTACACTAACTGTCTCTTTATACAAAGTAGCCAAAGAAAACAGTCAGAAAAAAAAAAGCCACCTATTTATTTTGGAGTTTCCAGCTGCTTTTGATTTTCAGAGGGCAGTTTGGTATGCATCTGTTACAAGGTATCTTAACACACAAGATACCTGCAGAATTCCCAGTGCCACCGACCTGTGTAGGACAGGCAGTGCTCGAAAAAAACCCAGTGCTGGATTCCAGCAGATGTGGAGGTGACCAGGTGCTGGCTAAGGTTCCCTCTTCTAATTGAAGTGGGGCTATCAAATGCTGTCTGTTAAGAGGATAGCCAATGATAATCCAATCTTGTTAAAACATGGAGGAAGAGGTACTCAACACACAGATGCAATACTGCTTCTTGAAAGCAAGGAGGGTTTCCATCTCCTCTTGCTGGTTCAAACACCTGAATAAAGCTCCCAAAGAGCCAGGTTACTTCTGTTTGCAAAAAGGCTAAGTTCATTTGCAGAAAGAATACCAAAACCAGAAGTAGAAAATCAGTGTATTTGTTGAAGCACTAGGAAGTGTGCAATAGATTAGTGTTTGTGGTGAATAATGAATAAATGTCCTAAAGTTACAGTGCTGGTGGGGTCTTATTGCATTGTATTGCTATCACGAGGTGGAGAAGTTAATCTCTCTTATTTGTTGTGTTCTAAGGAAGGAGACTTGGCTCCTTACTTTTAAAGTAGCTTTTTGCATTCATGAAGAAGTAACCTACAAGGTATCTGAGAAGCAAAATGGTTTGCCAGTGCTGAGTATGAAGGGGTTACTTTGTTCACTGGCAGAGTGGATTTTTCTGTGTAGAGTTTAACACCATTAATAATTTTGTAAGGTACCCACTTACCTTAAAATTTTCCTCAATACAGTGTGGAGTGACAGAGTTGAGAATTACACTCAAAATTTCTCTGAATCTGGAGCCAGATGAGCACCTGCAGGAACAGACAGGGAATTACAGCCAAGAAATTCCGCCGGGCTTCTGAAAGCCAAAAAGCATTCGTGCCTACACAGTTACACAGAGCAGCTCCACTGATAATCAGAGATGGCTCACGTAGGAAAAGCACTGTAGTAAACCCTTCCTAATTAGTGCATGAGCTCATTTAATCATTACCTGTCTCTGAAGCTGAGCCGACAGCACGAGAGTGAATTGGACAAGAGTTCAGGACCGGCCGGGGATGCTGTGTGTAGAAGTGGCCAGCATGCCAATCAAAGCCCAAAGTTTAGTTGTACTTGAGTGCAATTTCTGTCATTTGGGGATCAGCAAAAAGGGAAATACCCTCAGGCTTGGACCTGTGAAAATAAAAAGCGGTTGAATGGCTTATGGTCTTCTCCCTCAAGCACTGTAGTGTAAGAACACTATTTAAATTATACAGAAATAAAAAATAATCTTGCACACATTAATTCACCATCTTGTTGCTCCAGTCCCTGCATTCACTCTTTTATGAGAAGAAGCCTGTAGTTTCTAGTACAACAGATGACTGTAACACATTTCAGTCCAGCCTGGGATCAGGCCAGAAAATTCCTTAGTCCATATCCTGAAAATTTCATCTTGAGAATGGGCAGCTGTCGTGTCCTCCACAAGCACAGCTGCTCTGGCAAAAGGCCCTGTCCCAGGTCAAAGAAAGCCACTGAAGACTGGAGTAAAAGAAACATGTCTTCAAGTCATCCCTTTAAAAACCTAATCCATTTGTCTCAGCAGGAATGCAAATTTGCTATTTTCATAAGCGTGTGATGGTTTGGTTTTTGTTTGGTTTTTAGTTCAGAAGTTCTTTTACATATTTAGTAAGCTCACCCAAGCTCAATGAAGAATTATCTTCACTACGTTCACCAACCAATTGATCCTTTTTCTCCTGTATATGAAAATCTAGTAACAACATGGGTATGAATTAAAGGACTCAATATCACAGTAAGTGTGAGAGAGGTTTCTGTCTGTGTGTCATTTAGATACACAGTAGTAAATATGTTTCTAATTCCATCAGTTTTACTCTGTGAGGGTTATCCACGTCCTTAGACTAGTTTACTGTATTGGCTCCAATCTACATCTAATAAATCTCACAAAGCATTCTTACCATGGCCAGTTGGATGCTCCAAGGGGACAATATGCAGTGACAGAGATCCCTTTGGATTGGCAAAACTTAATCAGCTCTTCCTGAGGAAGACGGGCGTGAGTCTCGATCTAAAAAAAAAATTAAAGTTTCCTTAGAAGCAGAAGGTCCTTCAAGGTTTAGCATCACTATGGGGGACCTACCAAGCCTCAAGTCAGGTTTGAAAAGGTTGGGGTTTTTTTTTTTCAGCTCTGGGATTTTTAAGAGGGTCAGACAGTGTTGCACATTGTTTCCTCTTCTTCCCCACCCTGCCTCTAACAAGACACAGTCTTCACAGATGAGTCTGTTATTTTCAGCTGCCTGCATCATTTTTCATGACTTCTCACAGTCCCCGTATCAATGGGTTCCAAGGTCCCGTTGTGCATATCCAGCTGAAGCACCCAACTCTCCTGTCATCCAGTCCTACCTATTCATCCCAGCAGTGCCTGGCTCTGGTCCTATCTATTCACACAGCCTCTTTTTCCTTAGGGGCTGTAGGAAAGAGAAAGGGAAGCCTCACCATGTTCTCCACTGCAGAGCTCAGTTCTCAGCTTGCACAAGCTCAGTGCTGCAGTCAGGAGAAAGGTGAAGGTTGCACTTTCAACCCAGGAATGCTGCAGGCTTGTGTGACTGCAGCTTCCTGTGCAAGGAAGGGCATAGAATGTTCTGTACCTTTCCTTACTTTCTGGTTTTGCCAAGTGTGGGTGTATTCCCACACAGACATGAAAAAGCACAGCCTTAACACAGAAGGCATTTTACTGCTAGAGATGTTCCATCAGATGCAACACCCCAGAGAGGCGTGATGTCAGTACTGATGACTTTGAGAAGGATTTACCTGATTATTTGCAGGTTTGTGTCTGAAGCCTGGTTTGCTCAGGATCTCTTTGCAGCTGAAATTGGAGACTCCGATGGCCTTTGCCATTCCCGCTTCCACCAGCTCTTCCATAGCCTGGAAACACCACAGAATCAGACTTGCTGTTGAATCAGATTTATTTAATCTTTTTTTTTTAATATGGCAAAAATGACTGCGCAAAGACTTCAGTGGTGAAAGTCATCATTGCTGAGATCCTCTTCTGATGTGGTGTTAGTACAGCATATCGAGCAGAGGGGCCCTGGTCAAAGACTCAGGCGCTCACATCATTTATCATCATACAACTAAACAGCAGCATTATTTAAGATGAACAATTACCACACCATTGCTATTTCAGTAGAATACAACTATTTTGAAATATTGTCCCCTGCTCATAAATAAAAGAGGGGCTTTTTTTAGAATAATTCCTCAGCTGACAAAACAATTATGCCATAAGCAGAAGCTTGTCATACGGAACAGAGCAGCTCAACAAGGAGCTGTTCTCAGGGAGCTAGAGCAGGGTATCTGATCATCAACACAGATTCATCTCCCAAGGGAGATGTACCACAGAAGTGGTGCTGTTTCCCAACCCCTATCTATTTCTTTCACACCAGCAAACAGTAAAACAGCTAGACAGCCCTAATTAGATTGAAACCTCCAGCAGAAAAGAAGCAGGAGAAAAGAATCTACTACCAGCCTTTAGAGCAGAAGATACACCTCTTCCAAAGCAGAAATCACTTTTATTTGAAGTTGCTATCATAAGCAGCAGCCTGAAATGTCCACTTTTTTTTCCCTTCAAATAAGCAACAAAAATGTGCCTTATTCTTCATCTGACAGAAGGAAAAAAGCATCAGCGAACTGTGACTCGGGTGAGTCTCTTGTCTTCTTTCAGTCTGGCCCTGCTGAGCACATGGTGGAGCAGGAGAGGAAAGGAAGTCCAAACCATCAGCCAAGCAGAAATGTGAACTTGCACCCAAGTCTTGCCTCCCACACCACCAGTGCTCGTGCCTGTTTGCTTTCTACATGCAGCTTGAGCAAGGGACTCGGGGCAAGTTCCTGTGCTTTCTAGAGGGGGAAATTTGGATGCTCTGCGTACATGGGCACAGGGATGTTGGCTTTCCTGTGGTCTGGACAGCTCAGGTGTAACTAGGGATGAGTATGGCTAGAGCTAAAGCCACTGATAAAGTGCCCAGAGAGCAATGTGGGGACTGAAATGATATATGTCAGCTCAAGCCGCTGCAGGGCATGCACACAGTCCAAGATTTCCTCTTGCCTTGCCCACTCAGCCAGTATAGTAAGCAGTAGACATAAAAATACCTCAATATTGGCAAGGTAACATGAGAAAGAGCCCAAGGGCAGAGAGAAATCAGCAATCTAGAATACTTCACATCATAAATTCTCTCAGAATGATTCCCAGAGTGGAAACCTTAAAGTTTTCAGGCTGTTATTTCAAACTAGCAAGAATTTTTTGTCATGTCAATGAACCTACCTCCCCCATATCCAGATACCCTGTATCACTGGGAATGATCATGCCATTTCCATCTGCAGGAAATAGCTCCTTTCCTGCCTATCATATCAAAAGAAAAGCAAATTTAAGGTAGGCTGAATTGTTAAGTAGGTAGACAAATCACTTGGAAATTCTACAAGCAACTGGACCTGGAGACATGTGGGATTATCCTGATTTCTGTTAGTTTTGGGGAGAGAGGTGGCCAAAACCAGTAATCTGTATGAACAGAGTAATCTTCAAGAAAATCTGCCTTTTGAGAATCTGTCCCACAGGCAGAGGAAGGGCAGACACTTCTGTGTGCCTTAGACAGGTTGGGGAAAGACCAGGGATGTGATATGATGGGGAAACAAGGATTTATTTAACCTGGGGGGAGAGAGAGAGGAGAAAAATAGGAACTAAGTAATTCAAAACTGTTTGATCCTGGAAAAGCAAATGACAGCCAAATCCCAGGCTTTAAGAGGAATGTGATCTGGATGGTGATTTGATCCATGACATGGAAATGCCGTGCAGGGAAAAATAAGGTGATTTTTTGTGCTACAAGGTCTAGCTTAAGCAACCATGACCTTACCTTTCTTCCTGGGCACCCCATGTGCAGGCTTGTCATGATGTCCTAATGAGGTTTAACAACACTCTTCATTAGAGGGGACTAAAGGCATATCTGATCCCAAAGGAAAAAGTGGCAGAGTTCTGACAGATGGCTCCCAGGAGTAAAGGTCTCAATACCCTGAACCCCATGGACCAGTTCATCAGGCAGAGATCCAAATAACCCAGTTGGAGGGCAGCAAGTGTTTTCTGGCATGCCTCCTTCCCCGGGGATCTCCCATGGAAGGTGGACCACAGCTGCAGGGGTAATGCAAAGCCTGGGAGCTTCTTTCCTAGCCTGACAACTGCAGAGCATCACTGGCAGGGAAACACACAGCACAGACACAGAGGTGGCTCACGACGTGGCACATCTTGCCTTGAGGAGGTGCCACTTCTGTGCACCTTATTTCATCTGTGGTACTGTCAGTTAAAGCAGAATGAGATACTCTAAAATTCCAACGATCCGTGCAACAATTAAACAAAACAAAGAAAAAAGCAAACCTGGTGCAAATCAACCCACCAGCTTCCAGGAGATAGACGTTACTTTATTTTTCCTACCATTGTTGTTGGGGGGGAAAAAACAAAACAAAACAAAACATAACATAGAGGAGTTAACAGGCTGAGGCCGGCAGCGCAGCAGGAGTGACCACGAATACAATAGACCTGCTTCCTATCTCAGGGGCAACTGAGAGCACAGCCCCAGTTCCTGTCTCCATGGCTGACAATGGATATGGATCACACAAAAAAAATCCCTCTCAAATCAAGCTTTTTTTTTTTTCCAGAGTTGACCTCTTCCTTCCCTCCATCCACAAAACACTTTGCCCTGATAGAGAGGAGTTAATTCCCAGACCAGCTTCATCCCCGGGCACTACACAAGGATGGGACCTTGTCTCTCCTCCTGAGAACTGGTCTCATGTGAGACGAGTTATCCAAGGACATAGCTTACTGACAACAAAGGGTTCTTCTTACCTCATAATCCCCTCCTCGTTTTTTTCTAGTAGTGCATCCCCAACCTCCCTCTCATTCTGGTACAGGTAGGCACGAAGTGGCGGTACCCAAAAGCTTCACTGCATTGCTCAATCTTCCTTGGAGAGGCTGAAACGAGAAGAAAAGTCAGTTAATTCAGTAAACTGCAGAAAAAGAGGTTTGCTGTTCTCCAAATCTGGAGACTTTTAAAGTTCCAAATAACGATGTGTTCCAGTTTGGATCTTGCTTTCATTAGTTTTCTGGAATAAAATGGGCATGGAAGTCACTAATGAGTTGTCCGAGCTGATCTGCCCTTTTCTAAGCACTGAATGTTCACATTCAGACACCAGGCTACCTCAAAAGCAGCTCTAATTTGCCCAGAAGTTAAAAGCAGTTTGAGTGTGAGATACTGGTGACACGAGGAAATTAATCGCCCCTGGAAAGCTCGCTGGCCCTGCACACAAACAAGCTGGCTCTTGTTGACAGAGGACAAG
The DNA here is from genome assembly GCA_025331215.1 of Actenoides lindsayi. Lineage (NCBI taxonomy): Eukaryota > Metazoa > Chordata > Aves > Coraciiformes > Alcedinidae > Actenoides > Actenoides lindsayi. Next base: position 29,982 of record WTSP01008813.1, read on the forward strand.
GGAGGTGAGGGAATGGCAAAACCCTGCAGACAGTGCCACCTCCTGGGTGAAAATACACAACCTGGTGCTTGATAGCAGAGTAAATCACTTCAGATTCTTGGCACGGAGACGCTCAAGAGTCGTTTGATGACTGGATACCTGTTCTGGAAAAGGGCACTTTGAACAGAAGCATGATTCAAAACCATGACCACCTGAAATATCTTCCTGAAGGACAGGTGTAAAAACACCTGAAGTTTTTCAAAGGGCAAGAAATGCCACACAGGAGGATTTGCTGCATTTCCCTGGCCTGAAGAGGAGATGGCTGAAAAAGCCTACCCCGATTCTCAGCAATTTCCTGGTGTCACCTGTGTGACTAGAGGCACGGCCGTGAGAAGAGGTCCCCAGCTCCAGCAGGTACCTGCCAGCCTGGTACCACCAAGCCCTGCAGGTGCCCAAGGCCACCAGGCTTCTTCAGCTGGCTGGCAGTAGCCAGACCAAGACCTTCTCGAGGAGCCCTGCAGAGCTCGCTGTCCTCATCCCATGGGGAGCCAGGGGCAGCTGCCATGAGAAATGGGATGCAGAGATGTTGCCAGGGTCCCAGTGCAGTGTCCTGCCAGGCACAGGGGGAGGATTCTTACTCCTGAGGTCAATCAGGCTGGGGCCATTTGCCCACTCTGGGAAGCCCCAGAGATGGCCCCAGGTTGAGGCAGAATAGGACTTGGGCATCTCCTGGGAGGCATGGCCAGCCTTGGGGGAGTGGGGGGCAGGTCCTGTTCCCACGCTGAGGGAATTGCCGATTGCCAGCACTGGGGTCAGGAAGAACTTTTCCCTGCATCCGTGGGGAGGAACCCTTCTAGACTCCCAGGGACTGGGAGATTTCTTGGGCTCCTCAGGAGTTGCTTCTTTTCCTCTGCAGCACTGAGCACAGCCCCTCTTTGGGGCTTCTCTGGGCCCTCTCACCTCAGTTCTTGCCCGCTGCTCTTGCACCTCCAGGCAGCACTCGTGCCCTGGCTCTCTCGGGCTCTCTTGCCCAGGGCAAGCTCATAGCAGGAGCAAGCTCTGCTCTTCCCTGGGCTCCATTCCCCTAGGGGCTTGGGCACAGCAGCCTCTGCTGGGAAGGGCTGCAGCCTTGCTGCCCCATCCGCAGCTGCCCCTTTCCAGCTCTCCCTGCGACTGCAGCATGAGGGCACTTTTCATGTGTCCCTGGCCAAGAAGCACAGCAGCAGAGCAAGTTTTGGAAGTCAAGAAGGATGCTTGTCATCGACGCATGTCCTACGTTGGAAAACACCCCACAGTCCCACACATCTCCTCTCCTTCTTTTGTGTGTGGTCTGTCCCGATCCTCATTCTTCACATTCTCACTCTTCAGGAAACAGGCCCTGCTGGCTCTGTCTTCCTGCTGCTACTTTCTGCAGCTCTGGCTTTTCAAGCCAAACTGCAGCTGGCATCAGCCGGCTCCTGGCTGCACACGCGCCTGGGAGCCTGGGCTCTGAACCGGGTCCAGAAAAACAACATAAACCAGCACAAAATAAAATCCCGTTCCTGCTGGTCACCTTTGTGTTCTGTGTCCTTGAGAGGGTGTTTGGAGCTGAACCCCCCCTGACATTTCGGGCAAGTCAGAGTCTCCTCGTTCCTCGGCTGGTGGGGAGCGCAGGGAACAGAGGAGAGCAGCGCAGCTCTGCTGGGCTGTGCCTGGAGCTCTGCACCACGTGCTCTGACCTGGGGCTGAGGGCCCAGCCAGGACAGCAGCTCTGCAGGCCAGGTCCCAGGCCTTCCAGGAGACAGGGGCAGGGACATTCCCAAGGGTATGTACTGCCCTGGCCCGTCTTAGGCACCAGGAATGCTGAGCTGGAAGCTGCCAGGAAGAAGTGGCCTGAGCCCGGCCAGTATTCTGAAATTCTTAAGGGAAAAACCATCGTGATTGTGCAGCTCCAATAAACCTGAACGAGTTCCCTCAAAAGGAACTGAACTCTTGATCCAAACCTCCCTTATGCGACCGACACTCCAGCTTTATCAGCACCGTCTGAACTCCAAGCCATCCTTCTGTTCATACCCATCTCCCACCTATCTGAGCAGTGGCAAATGCATCAGCTGGTGACCCACAGATCCTTTCTCTTCCATGGGAAAGTGTAGAAGAGGTTTTGAATCCAGTTTAGACCGTTGCCTCTTTCCGTTTGAGGCCAAATGATGCAGCTTCAAAGATTCCCTTCCTGTTCCTCCCTTTGGTGAAGCCGTGTAGCAGGTTTCCTCCTTCCAGGTAGCACCAGGGTCTGCAAAGTCTATGGTCTTCCAGAAAAAAAAGTCACTCATTTCTTAAAAGAAATAAAGCCTTACTCGCTCTGCATGTTACAAAAAAAGGGAAGACAAACAACAGGTTGTGTGCTGCAGTTCCCCTTTAAAGGCACCATTCTGTTCCCATTAAGAACAGGAACAGGCTACTGAAAAACCAGCAAGTCTTACAAAGCTGTGTTTGTTAAGCACAGGCATTTTACTGCCACAGTTGCTGTACTAATAGTTTCAGAGACAGATCAGCTCCACGTTTATTTAGAGACACTGCACAAGGCTCCTTGGCCCCAGCACTGTGGGGACTCTGGTCCAGTTTCAAACATCTTCTCTCAAGGCTTATGAACATTGCTTTACCCAATTAATGGAATTCCTTGTTATTGCTGGGCAGGGTTCCCCCTCCCTCCCTTCCCTTATCCTTTATGGACATCACAAGCTAGAGCTCACTCCACTAACATCCCTTTCCCAGTTAAAAGCATCAGTCAGACAAAAACCAGCAGCCAAACCAGCTCTTTCTGAGCACGCCTGACCCTCTCAGAGAAGAGCTGGCACATGCAGCGCAGCCTGGCAGACTCTGTCCTGCTTTCAGAGGGAAAGCTCTCACCACACCATCCTCTGCCTTGTACCGACAGAACAAATGCCACTGCACGAGCGGGACAACAGGCTCGCCACCAGAAACACCAGCCTCAAACACATCTCAAAACATGAGGCTTTTGGCCACTCCAGCCCCTCCGTTCGCTGTTCAACTGTTGTAAGCCACAGCAAGGCTTTAATTAACTCAAACAGATTTGGTCCACTCTAAGTCTATAGTCCCTTTAAGGTAAATTATCATCCACCATTTACAGTTCTGATCACGTGGATCAAGTGGAAGGGAGAAAACCACACAGCTGGTAAAGAATGGCCATGAAGACATACTTTAATGTCTAGATTAAATGATTTAATGTTAGATTTACTGTAACCCTTTTCCTGCCTTTAAACAAAAGCTCAGATTCACACTGTTTCTGCTTGCAAGATTATTGTTGAACGGGCTTGGGGAACAATGGAATTGAGAAAAAAAAGCCAGAAAAAACACAAACTGGTCTTCTTTAAGGCATCAACTGAGTCTTCCTGAATAGCTAAAACACAATCATCGTTACCCTAAGGAAAAATGTTCAAGGGTTTTTATGCATGACCTGAAATTCATTCATAAAGCTGTCACTCAGTAATAACCATCAGTCCCTGACTTGGAAAAAGAGCTAGAAAAATTAAGTTTATGAGATTGGAGCTTGGAGGAGATTGGGAAAGAGAGCGGTCAAGATCCCACTTCTGAAGGTGCTCAGCACCACCAGTTTACTGAACTAAATGCAGAAACAGCTACGGACTGAAAAACAGAACAGAACAATCTCCTCAGGAAACCACACAAAAGGCCAGTGGGACTGAAGACGTCCAAAAATGGCATACTATGAATTCTGGTGCCAGGTCAGAGTGGTTCCAACATTTGCCAAGTTGTTCCCTGCGTTCTACAACCAAACTGTGTGATCAGAGGAGCGGTGAGGACAGAACTCCCCCAAAGCCCCTGTGAATCTGAAAGTCATCGAGTTTGACTGGAGAAAGATAATGTCTCAGACAAGTAAAGCTCGTGTGGACAACTGCGAGTACTGGAGAAGGCAGAACAGGTTCTCACCTTGAAGGGAACAGCTCTGGCCCTTTTCTGCTGTGCCTTTTCCTGTAGCATAGGTGGCCATCAGCTCGGGGGCTTCTGTACCCTGATCACTGCCAGACGCTGCTCCACCATTTATCGTGACCTTAAAAATAAAACAAAACCAGAAACACAAGGTCTTAAAACAAATGTTTTCTCTGCAATCACACCTCATTCTTCTCTCGTGGTCTTCAATTATTAGCGGTCTGGTGAAACCTTAGGTTTGTTTCAATTTCACAGTCATTTCCATAGAACTTTTGGGGACCTAAATTCCCCTGTAGCCCAGCTCCGCAGCACTGCACGACAACTCGCTACTGAACACCCCCTGCAAACAACACTTGTGCTTCCTCAAAGAGCGTCCATTTGTAGAGCTACTCACAAGTTCCCCCCTGTAGAACTCAATCCTTTTTTTTTAAAGCCACTTATTTTGAAATAAAAAGCACCTAGGAAGCTTAGTCTGGATGATCATCTGACTGTCAGTGAGCTTACTGCAGCCAGGCAGAAACAGCCCTTTCTACCAATCACCTTTACCCCAAATTAGCCCAATTGTGGCAGGGACATTCAGAGTAACCCACCCGATGGTGCTGAAGGAACTGCTTCAGATAAAACTGTGCACTTTAATTACTACCAGCACTATTTTGGCAGGGGACCAGGAAAGATCGTGCAGCTCACTGGTTCTCTGCTGTTTTCCCAGGGGGGTCGGTTGCTGCAGTGGGGCTTTCCTACGTTTGCTCCTGGAATTAGACCTGCCTGTCCATGGGCATCCACACTTTTGCCATTTCCATGTTCCAAGGAACACGAATTAACATTTTGAACTTAAACTTCCCACAGGACAGCATGGAAAATTCTGCAGCAGAACAAGTTTTGCATCCTGTGGGTGAAACAAGCTGAGCGACAGAGGAAAGGACCCAAGAGAACCTGGGAAAGGCCCTCTCCAAAACTGCATCAAGTGACACTTTCTGCAAAGCCAGGAGCACATTCAAGCAGCAAACCCCACTGCCCACGGGGTGTTACTCCAAAAGCAAGCTAATGACCTTTTCAACTTAACTGCCAGAGGTGGAAATGCAGCTAATGGACATTCAAAAAACACAGTTATGTATCTATCAGAAGGCAAAATAGTAGGGCTTGGGTTTGCCTTAAACCTCCCTTCCAAGACGCTGAAGAACATGCAGCAGCTCCAACCTGCTGGAACTGCAGTAACAGTGAAAGCTGATAAAGATCCTCCAGCTAGAGGCAATTTAGGGCTGCTTGAAAAATTACTAAGCACTAATATTTTAGAACCCCCTACCAGCTGTTAACTGCCCATTTGCTAGAAAATTCTGGTTCCTTGAGGTTGACAGAGACACTCATCTTTCAAAGCCACCTGACTTCTCGAGAGAGAAAACAGAGCTGCAGAAGAAACACTCAGTGGGCACCGAGATACCCTTGAAGCACCCCTGATCCAAGCAGAAGGGAAGGGCAAGCAGTGCCCGCAATTAAGCGTTTAAATAGGACTTGTTTCTTCAGTGTTTCTCTTCAAACATCCATCCTCATGGATGTGGCCCAAGTCGCTGCCTGCTTGTGAACGTCTGGAGGAGTGGAGAAAGCCCACGTAACGGGGGGAATAATATCTGCCTGTTAAAGGACGGGAGATAGTAGTCAGTGAGAACGTATTAATCTGTGCCTTGGGTATAAAGACGGTTTAGAGTACGTAGATGAAGTGTCGGTAAGAAGGAACGTTGGTAAGATAGGATGGAATAGTTCAGACCCATTATGCGGGGCCTGAGCACAACGCAAACGGTATGGAATAAGGGATGGAGATTGTAGTAGGGCTGCCTGAGCTGGAGGCAATTTCCCCCCAGCAGCCCTCCCCGTGCTGTGCTTTGCCCGGCTGCCGGGATCCCGACCCCCGGACCGGGGCCGAGACCCGAGGCGAACCCACCGCTCCGGGCCCGCCCGGGGAAGCGCCACCAACGACTCGGAAACGCTCCCCGGGGCAGGGAGGCGCGGGCAGGCGGGCGAAGGCACCGCTCCTCCCCTTAACTCTCCCGTTAACTCTCCCGTTAACTCTCCCCTTTCCCCCGCGCGCCCCGACCCGGCCTCTTACCCTCCTCGCTGCCGCCGCCGCCGCCGCCGCCGCCGCCATTGGCGTGACGTCACTAGCCCGCGACGCCACCAGCCCTGGCCACACCGCGCGCGCCCAGTGACGCCAGGGGCGCAGCGGGGGCGGGGCAAGCGGCGTTCCCGGGAGGAGCGGCCGCTGAGCGAGCCCCGCCCACCGCGGGTGCAGGCGGCGGCAGCGTCAGGTGCCGAGCCCGCTCCTGAGCGCGGGGCAGCCGGAGCGGGGTCCCCGCGCCGGGGCAAGGCGCTGGTCCGCGGGCAGCCTGAGCTGTGCAGCACGGGGGATAGTGCCGGGCAGGAGCTGGGGGCGTGGAGAAGAGGAGGGACAGCAGCAGCTTCACCTAACACCTCACAATGGAGCTGCCGGATGCCCTGGCACTGGGCTGGGGTGGCTGTCAGCTGGGGGCTGCGGTCTGTGCCGCTGAGACTTTCACCCTGGGAACG
>WTSP01008815.1:0-11624 GCA_025331215.1 Actenoides lindsayi
GGCTTGGCTTGGCTTGGCTTGCCGCGTCGGGCCCTCAGCGTGTGTCGGGCCGCGGGCGTCTGTTGGGTGGGGTGGGGGGGCAGGGGGGGGGGGTGGTGTGGCGGGGTGGTGGCGGGGGGTGGGGGGGGGGGGTGGGGGGTTGGGTTGTTTATTTTTTGTGTGTGTGGTTTGGGGTTTTTTTGGCTTTTATATAAACATCTCATTCTAGAAAATAAAGCTGTTTTACAATATCCTCGATAAATACAACATTTGTCCCCCTATTTTACATTTAAGTAACAGAAACCACAAGAGTTTAATTACAGGGTCCAAGATCAAAGAGCAAGATACATGACAGAACTCAGGTTCCAAATTCATAACCATGAACATTTCTGAGCTTTCTATACTGCAGACTTAGTCTTATCCCAGACAGACAGAACAATGCTAACACCTTAGTGAGCAAGGGAAAGCCTCTGAAGTCCCTTTGCTGACATTGGCTTGTTTCAATGCTACAGACACACAACAGCAAGCCACCAGGAAGTTTCCATATTGCAGTGCTCCAACAGACTGCCTTCCCTGTGAAGTCATTTGTGTTAAACTACTAAGCGGGAGAAACTGAAAGATTCTTTAATACTGTGTTCAGATTTAATACTGATACAGAGACACGCAGCAATAACACTCTCTACTTAAAGATTTCTAGACAACGTAATTCAAACACAAGCTCGTCTTTTGCTGCAAGAAAAATTGCTCAGTGAGAAGCCTGGACACACAAAGGTGCATCAGTTGTTCATCTGAAAACAGGAAGCTTGCCTAGTAAAGACAAATCGCAGCATGTTTGATATTTGGAACCCAAGTGATCTTGTGCTGGTTCCCTGACTACACAAGACAATAGTCTCTAGTGTATTGAGTTTGAACTGAAAACTGAGAAACTGAGTTTCACTGCAAGTCCTACCCTGTAGCTCAAGACAAATCAGTTTCTATAGGTACTCTCAGCCCGGGTTGCTCCACTTCCTCCCTCCCACCACTTACAAACTAACAACGCTGGGAGTTGTTCTGCACACAGACACTACACACACGGGTTATTCCACATTAACCTTGTTTTATTTTCATATCTAAACCCCTCCCCTTATTTCGTACTTCCCAAACCAAACAAACCCAGCCACCACCTGAATATGTCAACACCCAGCAAAAATTCCCACCCCCCCGCCCCGTTACTGTTAATAGACTGTAGACTTCTTTATTATTATTATAAATAAATGAAATTCTTACTTTTCCCTTCTCCCACCGTCCCCAAGTACTGGCTCATTTTTAGAGACTTCAGCTTTATCTACAACTAAAATCGTGATCAAAAATATCAGGGATTAACACAGGTGTGCAAGCTTTATGCATTCTTAACACAACTCCAGTTCTCACCAGTAACAGTGAAGAGCTTGCAGCTGCATGACATGCTATCATATGCTACTCACAGGATACCATGGTTCCTACACACACTATTAAAACTTTCCACTTCAATCTTTTCTGAAAGTAGCTTCGACTCATTTCTCTATTATTAGCAAAAGACAGTCAAGACAGTCTTACAGAATCACAATACCAGTTTTTCTAAGACGAAGGTGTTAAAAATGTCTTTTGCTATATAACTAAGAGGCTATTTAGGTGAAAATCTTCAGCCTTTCTGGAACATGCCTCTCATTGCTAGATCTCCTCCAACCCACTAGTCCCACAGCCCTTCAAACTGATTGTGTATAAATCAAATATGGACCCTCCCCTACATTTTGCGCATATTGAAAGTCCAAAGTTAAGATTCTTCCTTGTTAAGATACTTGTTAAGTATCAAGTATGCTTTAGTAAGACTCCAGGCCACTCTTTTTGAGTTGCATTTGGCAGGAACCGCTTTCACAACAACCAATACCACTTCCTGCACCAGAGGAGGGTTTTTTCTTTTGTTTGTTTTAATATAACGAAGGTTGTTACCTAGATGACAAGGCAGCCTGGGAACTGGTCTAGCTGTGCATCGCAGCCCCACACAGCAAACCAAAAAACATACCACCACCACAAAGCCGAATCAAATTATTCTTGTTTCTATTTTCAAAACATATTGTAGCAGTTCTGACAAAGTGACAATTTTGACAAGCCAGGCCTTCAGGGAGAAGCTCCTATTTTCCAGGGTCACCACATGGCTCTGAAACATGTGACAGGAGTATTCTCTGGGTCCCAGCATGCTGTCATATCCCACAATCTACATCAGCTTCCTCCTTCCTCCCCCTCCATTCCTTCTTACTACATCTGCAGGAAAAAATAGCTTATTTTAAAAAGCCCTTTTGCTTCTCCTATTCTTCATAATTGCAGCTCTTTGCTCTAAAGTGGAACAGGAAGGATATAAAAGAACTAGTCAAAGGCACAGACATAACTGGGAACAAGCACGCTATGTATGAAAAAAAACAATGACAAATAAGGAAGCAAAGCTGCAGATGTCACAGGTGTCTTTAGGAAGATTTTCACAGCTGGATGGTCTTCAAATGGACAGATTACCTGCTCTTGAATACTATTACAATTCAGATGCTCTCTGTCCTCCTGTTTTTCCATCGACAAATGGATTAAGCATTGCAGAAGCCTAAGAGGCACCAAACATTTAACAGCTTTGCGAACAGTGGCCTCTTTTCAAGTCTGTTGGGGGGAAAGAACAACAGCACAACCTCTACGAGCAGTAAATGGGTGGCAAAAATATCCTAGAAATCCACAATAGGCAAGGAAATAAGATACTTAAAAGTCTAACACTAAGTCTTGCACTCCAGAGCTGACTTTCAACACTATGCAGACTGCTACAAGGACTAGCAATGAGTCACACAAAAAACATCTTAATTGTAGTAACAGAATTAAAGTTGCTTAATATGCTTTAATACAAACAACACTATGAAGGAGCAGGTCTGGTAAAGGAATAACATTTCTAAAATTCCTACTAATTACTCACATGAAGTGGGTCAATTTTATAAGCCACCTGAAAAGGGAGAAGTCAGTGCTAACTTGGTTTATGATAATTACTTACGAAATGATGGGCTCTCTTCTGAATTTATTTTTATAGCCATGACAGTCATATATACCAACTCTGGGGTTTTGGGGGGGTTTTTTTGGTTGGGTTTTTTTTTATCTGCCCAATAATCACCACAGTGGTCTACACACATTACAGTCTGACATTGCCAGAAATAAGTCAGAAGTAAGAAAATATCCTAAGCCTACTTATTTCTAAACAATAAGGTGTGGTATACTGGTGAGGAGCAAAGATAATTACAAATGGGTGTGAACCCAAGCTCTGCACAAGCTCTGCAGCAGAGGCTGAAGAAGAAATAGTAGCAGTAGTCATAAAACCAAGTAAAGGGGATGGTAGGACAAGATTAAGGCAATCTTCTCAAGTGAGATTCAACTAAAAAAAAAGCCACAAAAATAAACCTCAAGCAAACAAAAAAATTCACTGAAAACACCCACACCAAAATACAACACCAAGAAAACAACACACCACACACGGTCTTACGCAAAGACCTCACTGCGTCCACATTTCTTGTTTTCTACCTCAGAGCACTGGCATATTGTTAAAAACATTCAGTCTAGCTTTGGAGAGGAAAACACATTCTCTAAATATCCCTCATGTTTTCACATGCTTGCTTTTTGAAGACTACAGAACATGCATTAAGAAAATGGATCTTTTCTTTTATTGCTTAGATTGCTTTCCTCTTTCTCAGGGAACAGGAAAGATGATTTACTTTTATAGGGCAACCCAAGCAGCTTGCAGGAATTTTCAAGCCAAAGCTGTGTATGAACTAGACTGACAATAAAACACCTAGAAGTGATCCTACAGGTGCTAGACAAAGTCTAGCTTGGTTAAGTAATAAATAGGGAAGCTCTGTATTCTGTAGAACTACATACGTCAATGAGACATATGCAATAGTGAAGAGATTGGTTATTATAAGTGTATCCCTATTACAGTAAAGTAATTGCAATCCAGAAAACACACAGAAATCAAATTCCATCTCCTCTTTCCACAGCCAAATCACTAAAGCAAAAACAAAAAGAAACTTTAAGAACAAACTGATTTACATTAAACAGCAGAGACAACAAAATTGGTTTAGAAAAGTTAGAAGTTAAAGGAACTCACTTTGCAATGTGGATCAACACCCATTTTTTGTTAACAAATAAGGTAGCAAGGAAAAAGAAATACTGCATTTCTTAGCTATGCCACAAGGTATACTTGAAGGTTTCAGTAGTTTTAAGATTAAGATCTTCTAAATATTTATATGAACTTTGTTCTTCCCCTGCCATCTTCCTTCCAGACTTTAAGTCCACATTAAGTTTTGGATTCATTATTCAGGGCTAAAATTACTATCTCCAAAATCACAGACAGCAAATGCAGTGTCAATAGGCTCTTAAAAATCTAGGAATCCTAAGTGATTAAATTACTCTAGTGCATATAACAGTCTCTTTATTGCATCAAGATTAAAAACAGCAGGTCACCAAGAAACCTTAATAAGCAAGGAGGTATTCTTTCCTCTAGAGGAGCATTCTGCAGAAACATGGGACAAAAATCCAAGTCATTGTAGTGACTCAAGATGCCTTTTTTTACGTTGGCCCTCCAAAAGGTTTCAAGCAATTTAAGCAATTCAGTCATCCTAGTAACTCTGACAACAGACATCAACATATTGTTTGTTTTTGTGATATGCAGCAGCACCTCCAAAAAAAAAAACAAACAACAACCAACACCACAATGAACACAAACCCAAAAACAAACCAAAAAACCTACTAAGCACTACAATCCAATGGCTTTCAACCTACACATTGAAATTGATATGGTGGCTAAAAATGTAGACTTAGTTCTTTGTAGTTAGTTCCTGTCAGCCACTGAAACAAAACCAGAGGTCTCCACAGCTGTGAAATTGTCCCTTCCCCATATTGAGGTATCAGGTATTGCCTAAACTAGTCTAGTCAATTAGATGGTTTGAATAGTATAAATGTTTATTTATAAAAGAAATCTGCATAGAAAAAGAAAACCCAGTGGACATATTTCTACCGTTTTCATACCTCTTTCTTCCTCATGCTTTTTGGCCGAGGCGCTCTTAGGTCTTCCTCTTCCTCGTCTGCTATGATCTGAGTGACTGTTAGATCTGGATCTCTTTCGGTTTTCCAAGTCTTTGTTTACTGCAGAGTTTATCTTCTCTCGCTTAACTCTCTCCGTCCGTCTCCTTTTGGCTTCACTCTTGTTTTCTGGGCAAATGAATAGAGATGATATGATCGAGGGCTGTTTTCAACTGTGTTCTTATTTCACTCTTGATGCTTACCCCACCCCAGCACCTTTTTTTTTTTTTTTTCAAATCTCTTCACAAAAGTGGTTAGGTGTCTCTACCTTTACACACAATTCTATTCGCACAATATCCCTGCAGGAATTAAGGTGTCGGATCCTGTGTAACACTTTACTTCTTGGTTACAAGTATCAAGTCTTTAATTACTTGAAATGCATTTTGCAACATGAGACCTCTGAAGACCCATCTGTCCAACTCCCTGTCTCAAGCAGGGCCAACGAAAGCCAGGTGCACAGGTCCATGTCCAGATGACCCCTGTGTATCTCCAAGGATGGGCACTCCAAAACCTCTGTGGGCAACCTCTGCTAGTGCTCAGTCACTCCCAGAGTAAAAAAGTGTTTCCTGATTCAGAGGCAACATCTCAAGTTGTGCCTACTGCCTCTTGTTCTGCCACCGGGCACCACTGAAAAGAGCCTGACTCCATCATCTTTACTTCCTTCCTTCAGTTATTTATATACATTGATAAGATTTCCCTGAGCATTCTCTTCTCCAGGCAGAACTGTCCCAGCTCTCAGACTTTCCTCAGAGGAAAGATGCTCTAGTTCCTTCTTCATCTTCACGGCCCTTCACTGGACTTTCTCCAGTATGACCACATCTTTCTTGTGCTGGGGAGCTGAGAACTGGACACAGTACTCCAGGTGTGGCCTCATCAGCACTGAGCAGAGGGGAAAGGTCCCCTTCCTTGACCTGCTGGCAACACTTTGCTTACCACAACCCAGAACACTGGCAGCTGCCTTTGCCACAAGGGCACATGGCTGGCTCAAATTCAGCCCGCTTTTCAACAGGACCCCTGGTCCCTTCCTGCAAAGTTGCCTTCCAGCAGGGTGACCCCCAGAACACATTTGGGCATGGAGTTCTTCCCAGCCTGGTGCATTTCCTTTGTACCAAGCTGAATTACACAACAGCTCTGCTCTACCACATTATGGGCTTCAGCCTCATTTGGTTACTACTTTATCAACAATCAGGGATGGGGAAAAGAAAATTGACCAGTGCTTCCCAACCACCACAGACACTGTTAAAGCTCCTCCACCTTCAAAGTTCAGTTACCTAGTGTAATACCAGGTAATTCCTACAAGCTGGTAAACTACAAGTATCCTTCAAAATATTGGTACAAAATGTGAAAAGCTTGGCTTCTATTTTGTCCATCTGGTAGATAATTTTAAGTAGTAATTGCTATAGATCAAATACTCTTTTTTTTTTAAATAAAAAACAACCCAAAACACCTTCTCTGACAGGTGCTTGTTCTGGCTAATTCCTACTAGGCCTAAAGGAGAATGTTAATCATGTCAGAATGTACATTCAACCAACTTCTTATTGTGCTCATCAATAACAGAACACATACAAGTTAGACACAAAAAATAAACTACTTTTTAGTTTAGCCCATGCAGAAAAAAGCAAGACCCACCCAGCTTTAGATTGAACATCTGACTAATTTTTACTCTCAGAAAATCCAACTTCAATCAGCATGAACTCTGAAATCTGATCCCTTTGGCACCTCTAGACATTTAGCTCCAAAATAGGATTAAAAGAAAGCTTTCTGTAAGGACTTATTTTGCACAGTGGCCCATATGCACAGCTAGAATACATACAGATTAAATGCAAACATCACAAGAACAAAGGAAGCAAAACTGAAAACATCAGCTTCCCCCTCCCTCAAAATTCAAGAAAAAGTAACATATTCAAAGCCTACCATGCACAAATTCAAGAGAAAGCGAACTTATAGCAGTCAGTTTATACACAGAAGTAAAACACTCTGTCCTTTGCCTCCCAGAAATATGGGGAAAGAACTGTAGTCCCCTCTTGCCATCTGTGTGTTACCTGTGATGGGTGGTGATCTCTCAGCACGTTTAGCATGTAAGAGTTTTCGACTAATAAAAATATAGCCACAGGGACATGATTTACATGCAACAGGAACCTGTGAAAACAAAAGACAAATATTTCAGATCATTTTAAATTATGACAAAATTCCTGCCCAAGGAAAACAAAACAACCAAGTAACTCACATTTTTTTCTCAGAGATACCTCTTCAAATTCAGTCTGCGCTGCGAACTACTGCCTGTACTACCACACAATTGTATTTGACCACAGCAAAACTAGGTTCTGCTCTGAATCATCCATTTTCTTTATGTAGTAGCTAGAAATTGAGTCTGAAATGTACAGCTGTTGTGACTGTTTTGTACTGCAAATCCTTTTCCTCAGACTGTGGGGAAGGGGGTGGGGGAAAGCAGAGAGCAGTAAACCAAGGCTGAATTAGAACAGAAATACAATTTCTCTTCAGAGCTCTCAAATATCCCCAGTCACTCATTCCCACTTTTGCTGCCTTCATAAACTTTAAAGGAAAAAAAAAATTTCACAGAGAAAGTGCAAGTTGAAGCTGTTTGCATATGCTGAATACATTCACTTTCAGAAGCATTTGAAAGCAACTCCTTTAGAGAGCAGGAGCAGCTTTAAACAGGAGGCACAATAGAGCCCCAAGTAAAACAGATCCATTTGTATCACGCTCTACAAGAGCACTGTAGACAAGGCCGGGTGGTTACAGAAGGACCTAGTTAATGCCAAATGCAAGCAACCTACCACAGATAGTCATGAGCTGAGGCTAAAGCATTTGATCAGCCAAGCAGGCAGAAGCAGCACATTCCCCCACCATAGTATCATTTAAAGCAAGCTAAGAAAACCTGGAAACGCCACATTTACAGGAAAAAAGGACTAAAATTTGCTCAGAACAATTAAAAAGTGATGCTGATAAATTACAAACCTCATTACCTTCGCTTAAAGGCAAGACCTCTTGAAATCTTTTAAAGCAGTAAGGAATACACAAGATTGTTTTGATTAGATTTAAGAGTGAAAACACAAACCAAAGCAAGTTTAAACAGAGATCTGGAAAAGATCAGCATAATATGCATTAAAGTCAAGTCGTGTTGAAGCACGACGTGGGGGGAAAAAAGCAGGAGGTAATTTCTCAAGTGTAATTCTTTAAGACAGGTCTCTACAAGTTTGCCAGTGTCCACCGAAACAAACAGGGGTACAGAACCACGACTGTCTGCTCGATTCCACCGGACACACAGAACCACCAAATCCCAGTGTTATACTGGCGAGGAAAAAACCTGCCAAATTAGCACATGAATCTGTAAAGGGGAGCTGAACTGCTACTCAGAATGAACCAATTATTTTGCTTTCCATAGCACATCTTAACTCCTGTACTTCACCTTATGGAGGGCTTACAGATAGACTTTTGACAGAGGTTTTATATAACTAGAGACTACTTAATTCCCTTTATGGGGACACAGACATAAAAAACCAATTCTAAACGAGGTTTATTGAATCTTAAAGCTCAGAATTTAGCAGACTTGCGTGCACACTTACCTCCTTACTCCTATGTCAGCATAAGAGCACTAAACCACTATCTAGCAGATAGCTTGCCTGTATTGGTGAGGTGCTACAGCAGTTCCATTTAAACCCATTTTTGAACACCTGAGTCTCTCCACTAATTAATTACAGGCTCAGCCTACAAATAATTTGGGGAAAGCCACCCAAAGGGATTGGAGCAGACCCAATATTGTTCAATGAACTTAACTGTGTTTAACAGAACAATCTTGTTCTCGTGTTACAGGTCTGGGATGTAGGTGTGTGTACCATTTGGAAGGGTGGGAGGATTAAGTGGGTAGGGGCTTATTCACTGAAACGTATCAGTTACCCTTTGAAGATGTACACTATTAACATCCTGTAATGTAATTAAAGCAACATAGTCCTAGAAACACTATTTTATTCTGTTTAACATTTTCCTAACCAAAAAGAAAGTGAGTTTCTCATACAAGAAAGTTTACCTGAAGCTAAATTAAGTGATAACTGTTTCTTCTGGCTGACTGCAAGTACTTCAGGGTCCCTTGTTTAATGTTTTCATTGTGAAAATAATTGAAAATATCTTTTCTATTCTTTAAAAAAAAAAAAAAAGTCTAGATGGCAATTACAGATCACCAAAATTACAAAAGCTTGAAAGACTAAAGTATTATGCTCAAATATTTGTGGCTGTCTAAACACTTCCATGCAGGCCACTTCTAGCAAAGAAATCAGAAACATACACAAAGCCCTTGTTTATGGAAGAATTTAAGAAATACTAGTACAGACACAACCACTGAAGAGTCCCACGAGAGCTTACTCACACTGTGTAAAGCGCTGATTTCTACCGGAGGTTTTAGTTTCTTGTTCTCTCTCAAGTATTTCAAACAGGAAAGCAAGGTCCTGTGAGCAATCAGTGCTTGTGCCAGGGCAGGACACACACGCACGGGAATTCCATGTCAGCTGTGGAAGAGCTGCTAACAGAAAATCCACACTGACAGATGCCTATCATGTGTTTTAAAGTGCAGAACAAAGTGAAAGTTTCAGCATCAGCTTAAAAAACCCCGTAAGGTCTGCTTATTTGCCCTTCCTATTGTTGGTGCTTTGACATTTACTACAGTTCTTGAAAGAAAGAGGGGGAAAAAAAAAAAAGGAGCTACAACCAAACCATCCCAAAAAACCACCAGCGCTCCCATATTCAACTTCTCACTCATTTTAATTTCTTCTTTCACCCACTGAACAACCAGAACTTGGCACACATTTTTTTTCCTCAGAAACAGTACTCCAGTGACGCGCTTCACATGTGAGCGTTTGCAGTGCTTCCTCTATGGCTGAAAACATGAAAGGATGCCCCCGCACAGCTCAGCATTCCAAACTGCTCCAGGAGGAGTGCAAACACCACACCAACTACACAAGTCAGAACAAATAAGATGACTTCTTTTTTTTTTTTAGCTTTTCCAAGTACAGAACAACGTCATGAGATTGTCTGAGTCTAGCTAAAATAGTGTACACCAGCCGAGGTGAGGGATCAAATAACAGAACCGTGTTTCCCATGATTACATGTAAAAGCTTCTCCCCCTGCCCTGAGCCCCACAGCAGCCTTCTGCAGTGCCGTGCTATTGTTCCAGCACTGCTTCCCTGCTGGAACAAACTGGCCTATTTTTAATAGTAACAGCAGTAACCAGGGAAAAGTACAAATGAAGACAAGCTCCTGATACAGTAACAGTGAAATCTGCTGCCGTTCGTGTTGAAGCGTAAAGTCACTCCATTTTGTACACGTAACAGAGCCGCAGCGAGGCAGAAAGCGACAGCTCCCATAGATACATTTGGGCTACGTGACAGAAATTCAGCGAAGGTCTCAATTTTGCTGCTTCTGAACTCCTCTGTGAGAAAACGCCACAACTGAAAGCTCTCCCAACTCGCCTCCGGCACATTACTCATCCAAAGGGCAAACTGAATTGTATACGTTATTACGTTCATTATATTTTTAGCCAGTTACATAGTTACTAACCAATACTAGCACATAAACCATTCCGCACGGCGCACAGAGATCCTCCCGCACGCCGCGGTTATTGCACTACCCCGCAGGAGGAACGCGGTGTTTAACACCCATTCCAAGCAGAGGCTGCAGAGGCAACAATTATTTACTCCGCACAAACATCCCTCAGCGCGGCACGGAAACCGTTGCCTTTCCCCCCCCCTCTCCCCAGCCCAGGCAGCTCAGCCGCCAGCCCCTCGCAGCGGTTCGGCGAGCGCAGCCCCCTGCGCGGCCGGTGTCAAGGAGCAGGCAGCGCCGAGGCAAGCAAACAGGAAGCGAGGCAGCGGCGGGTGCTGAGGCGGGAGCCGGCCGGCAGCTGGGGCACGGGGCACATGGCACACGGGGCACACGGGGCACGGCACATGGCACACAGCTCCGCGGCACAGCCGCCTGCGAGCGGCCTCCGAGCCTCGCCCGGCTCGGCGAAAGGTCGGCGCGGGACAGCGCACACCTACCGTGCCCTGCCCGGCCAGGCCGGAGCGGAGACCGCAGCGCCGTCCCGGGAGGGAAGGCGGCTCAGGGCGGCGAACAGCGAGGCTGTGCCGGGACGGTGGGTCCCGCAGCCCCGCCACAGACCGCGGCCGAGGGGCTCGCAACCTACTGGCCGTGGGTAGCGCCCGCCTGCCCCGGCTCCCCTCCCTCCCCTCAAGCCAGAGCCCCAGCAGCAGGAGCCCCTGTCCGCGCTGAGGGGCCCGGAGCCCTCCCGCCCCGCGGCACTCGCCCCGATCCCGGCCCGCCGGCCAGCGGGGTGGGCTCGGCTCCGCGCCCCGCCTCGGGATGGGCAGAGGCAGCGGGGCCCTCCTCTGCCTCACGGGGCGACGTTCCGACGCCGCGGCCGCTAATTCCCCTTCGCTGGCGGGGACGGCCCTCGAGGGTAAGGGGCCCAGCGGCCGCCTCACCTGCTGGTCCCACCCTGGGCAGGCCTTGGT
>WTSP01008818.1:0-17117 GCA_025331215.1 Actenoides lindsayi
CCCCCAGCAAATAAGTTTCTCTGCAATAATGTGGAGTTGTTCATCACAAAGAAAAGAAAATCTAAATTTACGTGGTGGCCAGGCTCCCTGTGTTATCCCAGCTTTGGGCTCTGCAGGCAACAAGGTCTTCAGAAAGCCAACTGATGTTTCAGTGCTTGGTGCTCCAAGTGATTTCTAGCAGTGTATTTTTGAGTGAGTGATTGCTCGGGTGGTTATCTGCCATGGGGTTGTGGCCTGTGCCAGTTTGAACAGCCCGTGGCTCGCAAGTATCATCCGTGGCCATCTCCATGGCCAAGCTAATGAGAGCTAAATGTGAAAGATTCACTTCTCAGAGAGACACAGAGAGACTGTGCTATCAGCTGACCAGAGCAGCTTTTCTCAGAATGCTCCTCTGGCAACTTTCTAGGGGTCAGATGGTCAGCGAAGCAAGAAGCAAGTGACGGTCATTGTGGAGGCCCCCAGTACAGCCAACCTCGTAGTTAGCTGAGAGACAAAACTGACTCAGGCTCACAAGAAACAGACACACCTGCAAGAAGCAAAAGGTCTGAAATAATCTCAATAGCGTGGCTCTGCAGGGAGCATGGGTACAGCACCTGCACATGCCCAAAAAACCAGCAAGAAGCCCATGAGATCAAAGCATTGTTTGCCATCTTATTTATTTCAGAACAGTTCCAGCTGCTATTTTGTTCACATAGGTGGGGGAATGGTCTTCCAAAGGACTAAGATTTCCCTCTGCAATCAGTTCTGATTGAAACACAGGATAAGAATCCCACTCCCAACATCTGGCTGCTGTCCATTCTGCAGCCCTGGTTCAGCCAGCATCACTGGACCTGGTGAACTGTGAAGAAGGCAAAATGAGCTGCCTGTTCAGGCCTTGGAGATCCAAAGTTCTATTTTGCCCTACATATAGCAAACCCTAATTTTAAATCAACAGCTGAGGTGTTGATGAGGAAAGCTCGTTGGAAAAAGCAGGCAAATTGAAGTAACCCAGCAATCTCAAATGACTAGAAAATACGAATGGGGGAGCATCACCTCATTCCTGCACCCTCTTTGTAAAGCACAGTGTGTTTTCATTTTGGGGGATTAAGAGATGCAGATAACATTCTTGGATTTACTGCAGAAGCCCTTTTTTAGCATTTCCCATGATAATTACTGGTAACGGCATGGGAACTGTAGGGCTGGGATCTTACTCTTCTCTTTGTCTTCAGCTTCCTGAGGAAACATAGACAAGTCACTTACCCTTTGTCCCCATTTCTAATCTTTAGCATGAATTGACAGACCATGCCCCCATTAAGTTTGCAAGGTCCTGTGCATTGTTTCAAAGAAATCCCTTCAGCATGGAAGCGAAAACTCTACAGCATGAAAGATCGTTACTGGTAATCATGTTACCAGCCCTGCGAGAAGCATCTGGCCTCAATGAACGGCGTGTGCTGCTGAAACCCAAACTCAGTGAGGGGAACACTTCACCCTGAGAGATATTTTGGGATGTTTAGAGAACACGGCCCTAGGAAACTGCAATTCAGCTCTCTCTGGTTTCTCCGCCTCTGTCCTGCTGTTCCAAACGCATTTTATATGTGGGCAAATGGAATGTGCAAATCCAGATCTGAGATCCAAATATGGCAAAGTTGGGAAGTGGGCAGAAATAAGAGTAGAAGTCGTAAGCATCATTTTGCATCACCTACAGCTCCTGTAGCACATACAGAATAGAAAAAAAAAAAAGCCAACAAACTAAATGTCTCATTTAATTTAATAACAGGTCTTGGTTTCCTTCCAGATTATTTATTTGATTAGTGGAAGTATGTATCCTTCAGTGGTATTTTTCACTGTATTCTTTTTTTTCTACATTAAGTACTGAAGTCAGGCTACAACAAAAATAGGTTTCTATTAATGCCCACCCTGCACAGAAACCAATTGAGAAAAGCAAGGACACTGTGTTTCCTCCTGCAAGGAACAAGTGCTGCGATTTCTTCTTTCAGCTGACCACATACAATTTAAATGGGGTAGTTTTTTTGTCCCCCAAGCCAAGAGGAACATTTCAATGCTAACAGCTAGAAGTCATAGTAATTGGTACAAGGTTTAGGACTAAGATGATTCTCCAGATCTTTAGAAAAAACACTCAGTGGCTCTTAATAGAAAAAATGGGATATCTTTACAGATGGTATGAAGTTCTGAATGCTTGCTGAAACACACCGAGCCATCCCAAACTCTGAGCCAAAAAAAGACATGAAGCAATAATAATCCACACACAGTGGCTTCCTTTTCCCAAAGAGGACAACAGGGATGATGGACAGGCTCAGCTGAGCAAGCAGATACTCACAGCTTCATTGCTACAGCCAGAAACTCAGGCAAGCAGGCAGCGTTGGAAACTGTGGCCTGGTCCAGCTGAGTTCCTGGGAGCAAAACCCAACCTTTGCAAACAGTGTTCACCCTGTCCCACCCTGCTGCCCTACACAAAGGACAGTGGAAAGAGGAGGAAAGCCAGAAGAACCCTGCCCAGAGGTTCATCCCAAAGATCCTCTGGGGAGAGCAGAGCTCCCTTCAAACAGGGAAGGTACTTTGACAACAAAGGAGTAGTCTGTGCGTTTGGTAGAAACCAAAATAGAAATTTCTCACTCTTGCTCTCTAAACATGTAATTAAAGTCCACAGGAGTTATGAAGTCTTTAAAACCGAGCCTAGGTGGCTAAAGCCAGTAGCCCAAAATTAGAAGCAACGTTTGCAAATCCAGGTCACGTTCTGTGTGCGTTTGTGTCACAGCATCATCTAGGGGCTGCAGCTGAGATGAATGCCTAGTGTCCTGGGCACCACAGAGGCACATACCGACTCGGATGCTTCCAAACGGCCAGGGACACAGCAGTCCTTGGCACAGAGACCTCACTCAACCAGGCCCTGAGCGTTTTGATGAGAAAGGTCATCTGGTACATCTGTCTGTATATATACACACACACACACACTTTATGCTTTTTTTTTTTTTTTTTTTAAGCAAGAACCACAGAAATACTGAACTGGAGGGCACAGCAGTTGTAGAACATACTTTGGATCACGGCCATAGGAATGCTACTGCTGTAAATTCCCTGCTGTAATGTTAAAAACCATTAAATAAGCCATCTAGTTACTTCATGATCATCTGCAAACTGAGATCCATGAAAACTATGAAAATTAAACCCATGTGTATGCTTAGTACAGTCTGGCACTTACATTGTTGCTGATTATAGGAATTCAGTGTTTACAATTTACATTCTTTCCCAGACTTTTTTCTAAATTGAAGTAAAAACACGCTTGGTCTTACCATAATAGAATTTAGACTGTTGAGGGCAGGACCGTTCCTTTGTGAGAGACTAAAATTCCAGCATGAGAGACCAATTCTGGCCTTCTACTGAGAGATGATGGAAACAGAAGAAGAGGCAGTCAAAATTAAACACATAGGAAGGAGGTAGAAATAAAAACTGATCCCCAAAATTTCCAAAGTCCTTTCAGATAACCATGACTTGGACTCATTTTTAGAGTATGAGGGAACTTGATAAATTTTGCTGAGCAGCTCTCCAGACTGAAGAGAGTAAAAATACACTACAGAACAGGTCCCGGGCACGAGTTGCATACTTTTAACAAATACAAGTGTACAAAGTTCTAAAGGAAGTCTCATTTCTTTGAAAGTCCGTCACGAGACAATTTTGCAACCCAGCTCTCCTATTCAATAGTAAAACAAAAGCATATCCTAAAATAATATTTAAGACAAGACTTACCCTGTACACTAAAGAAACTTTAAAAGGTGTAATATAACTATTCATATTATCAGACTTGCTGCTCCAAAATAACAAATTACAGCAAAACCTTATTGTGGACCGAAGGCTGCTCAGGAACCGCGGCATTCGCCAGCACACAATTACCTCAAATAAAATGTAATAGCTTCTAAAGGCAGTATGTAATCATTTCCTTTGCCTAGCAGGTACAGACGAACACACATACTGGTGACATGGGTTGATTTACTGAGTTGTTGCAAAATACAATACTTTGCAATCAATACAGAGCAACTCTATTCAAAAACTATTGAATACATGGTAACATCCGCGTCCTCTTGTGATAACAAAGTAAAAAAAACTATTAATGTTTTAACAGCTGGAACATCAAATGATGATCTTCACTGAGAAGTAACAACAGCACTGGTTGAAATTACACTCCAAATACTTAATTAGATGCTGTGTACGATCCATGCAGCAACTTCAGTACTGGAATCCAGTACTCGAGGCTAGCTCTGGTTCACTGCCTATCTGCATTTCAAAACTTTTTCATTTTTACTTGATCTGCTACTTAAAAGTTCTTGCTACTACCCTCTGCTTACACCATGCTGCCCCAAATTAGCCTTCCTTCAATGACTGACATCACTGATGGACAGCCTCTGGAGGGCCAATTCAGATCTCTCCATAGCAGCAGGGGAGATCACTAGAGGACAGAGAAAGGAAAGAACATCAGAAGCAGGAAAGTAGGAATGAGAGGTTGTGACAGAAGAAGTAGTTAAAAAGAAGACAGTGCATCTGTGACTGTTACAAAATACTGTTCAAGCAGCAGAACTTGTACATGGATGCTCGTTGCTAAACAGCTCAGTGGTTTGTCACTGTAGGTGTTTCACACACACAGAACTCAGCAATAGCGCGGTAACTGATGAGACTGAGATCACTCATTTTACAGTAGTGATCAGAAGCACCTTTCCAATGCCTGCCAGTGCAAAGCTCCTGTCGAAAACGACGGGCTGAAAATACAGTTGTCAGTCAGCAGAGGACTTGTGAGAACACAGGCAAATTCCAGCCAGAACTGCTGACAGAGGACATGAAGTGCCACTTTCCAAGCAGCACTTGAATAGTTTTACCTAAGTTTCCCCTCTCCCTACCTGTTCCTCTTTTAAAGGAGTAAAAAAGAAAAAGAAAAAAACCCAAAACAAACAACAAAACAAACCAAAACCCCACAACCAAACACAAAAAAAGAACTGAAGTAAAAAGGCTTCATGGGCAATATTTTTAAAGGTGTTGTCAAACAACATTTCTTCAAGGCCAAGCTGTTGTAATAGCATACAGAAGTCAGCCTCCAACAAGATGACACTTCAATATTTACCTTTCCAATATTTTTAGGGTGCAGTTCAGCAGTGTGAGCACCAGGTCTGCATTTACAGAATGCATGCTTGTCCCCGCAGGCAAGTAGATTTTGTACTTGAGCATCTGCTTACACCTGTAAGCTTTGTATACGTAGATGATGTGTATACACCTTGCTAGTACAAGACAGACTCTCACCTTTGAAAACCACAGTACTTAAGATATCGAAACCATTAGACTACCAATCCCTTGCTTTGGTATTGAATTGACAGAAAATTTACAATGCCATTCTTCAGTCTTAAACAGACTGAGTTATTAGCCAAGAAAATAAAAAAATGTTAACAAGTCTCTGTATACAAAGAAATCTACAAATACATTCATCAATATGTAGTACATTACAAATAAGGAGGCAATACACAGTATGAATGAAATCCAAGTAGCTGTAGGAAAGTCTGAAGACCTTCCTAACATTTTTTTCCTCAGGTAACATTTAATGTCACTGTAGCAATGATGACATAGCTTCTACTGTGTTACTTCCTAAGTTGTACACTTTGATTGAAAAGGGGGGTGGGAAGTGAAGGGCCTCTGAGGAGTTAAGCAGCAACACTTAAGTGCATTGAAAACATTGATAATCTGTGGCACATAAGGTTTAATGGATAACAGAGGATACTTTTTTCTATTTACAGTATCATACACTTGTATAAAGTCTCTGCTGCATTTTTAATTATTTTTTTTTAGTACTTAGCCTATGGCAAATCACAGTAATTTTATTCACAGAAAAAAGGAAATTCCATTTTCTTATGAAGGCTAAGCCACTAATGGGTATCACTTATCCTTGCTCAAGCTATCTACCCCTCTGAACCCCATGGATCTCAAAATCTAATTGGCACAAAACCATTTTGATAACTTAATAGAGGAACTGATTGCTCTTGATTGTTTAGCTAGACTTAACTGTTACATTCACTGCTGGAGAATTATCCACTTTGCTAGATGTCAGAATAAATACATTTTAAAAAAGCCAACCAAACAAAAAAAACAAACCACACAAAAAAAAAACCCTGCAAGAAAGAATGACTCTGCTGTTGGGTATCTGCATGACAGAAAATACCGAAGCAATGGGGTATATCACAGTACTATCATGCTGCCCCTCAGACACCAAAAACTACAGCAAGCCTTCACAAATAGTTATGTTTATGGAAGTAGTAAGCAACTCAGCTTCAGCAAGAAACTGCCTCATCATCAGGCTTGGTAGGGCAGCAGAGCCTTCAAAGCAGTTTCTGGTATCAGTCTGGTTCCAGCTGAGGCAAAGGCAAATTAGAGGGAAGTGGGAAGGAACATTGTACAAATCGTGGCACAGCTGAAAAAAAACCTCCACCTAAACCTACATATTTGCACTTGAAAATGTAAAACACACTACAGTAAAAGAGAAAAAACCAACTAAATGACATGACATTTGTCTCTGAGGGCAGGAAGCTCGGCCCTCTACTTTGCAATGGGTTTTTATATAAGTACTTAAAAGAAATCACATGTGTAACAATCAAGCAGAAGAATAATTCAGAACACAAGAACCCTGTTTGAAGATCCATTTCGAATCCTTTACAAGAAACTTGGACTCATTTCCTCACTGGTAAACCCCTGTCACCAGGACTACAGAGCCTTTACAAAAAAAGCAAGCAGCTGGATAGAAGTATGGAAACTTCAAATACGTACTAACTGTCGTACAGAAAAGTTTAGTTGTGAGACTGAGAAAGAAGGGCAGCGTTGCTTTTAGTCAAAGGATTGCATACTCTTCTAGAAAACAACAAAACCACAGTAAAACAAGGCAAAAAACCCCATTCAATCGACTATGCCAACTGATTATCAGTTTACTAACTTTCATGTGTAAAGCCCTCAACTACAGTATATTAGAAATGCACTTGCAACACCTGAACACAAAACAGGGTGTACCTGCTAGGACAAAATTCTTTCCAGCACGCTCTTCGTTAGCTTTTGGTGCCACATGCTGAAGAAAATAGATCTAAATCAGTGAATGGCAAGTGTCAGCAGGCAATGGATTTGCACTACATTGGTGACTCCATCTCGATCATCCTTTTCTCCAACACCTCCTCTTTTTTTTTTTTTTTAACTTTTACATTTAAAAATCAATCTTCTATTTGAAAATTCAGAACCAGGCCTGATTTTCTTTATCATCTCTGGTCACACTGTAGGATATCTTAAAAGACCATTCTTATTTCTTGCTGATTCCATTTGTTACTTTTGATTTGGAGTGCCGATTCCTCCTTCTAGATGAATGGCTTTCATTATTGACTGAAGGTTTTGGTGGACTATTGTCAGCACCTGCTGAGAAATGAAATATATATCTATGTCAAAAATATATTTCACATTGTCAAGTTCTTCTCTAAAAGGCAGTAAGACTTTCTAAAGCTATCATGATTAAAGCATGGATTACATCAGGCTAACACAAGCTGGCTGATACTCGTACTCCATCTAGTGGTCTTCTGTTTTTTTAAAGGCAATTCTTAGCACTTCGGGTAAAATTCTTTCTCTAAAGAAAGTCAGAAGTTTGCTATAGCAGAATATAGTGGTGAAACATCCTCCATTTTAAATGGCATCAATAATTAAACCTCCACGGTTTTGTTATTGGCAGGTACTACTATCAGAAATTGAGAACTATGGAAACAAGGTCACAGATCCTCATAAAAGTTCACTTCTTGTTTTCAGTTTTTCATGTGACAGACCATGTTTGACTCTGAGAAAGTAAAGGGAGACAATCGTGACTGAAACAAGAATTCAAGAGCAAAACATGTAAAAGGATGAAATTTCTAATTAATGAAGTAACAGTCAGAGAAAGATTTGCTTGGCCAGATTTCTCCACTATTCATAAATAGGAAAAATATGTTATGTGCAAGCCATTTTTCTACAAAATACAGAAATCCACAAATTTACTGAACTGAGAAAAAGTTCGTATCAGCACCCAGTAACAATCATGTATGAAATATAAACAAGCTCTGCTGTAGGTGCTTTTCAAGCATATGATAAGTAAAAAATATTTATAATGATACATCTCTGTCAGAGTTTGTGCTCCAGGTAACTTCCAGGTGTGAATCTTGATGTTTGTTCAACAAGCAAAACCACACCGTTAACAGAGGAAGCAAGTAACTTAACAGTCCTCCAGCTATGTAAAAGAAGTCAGAGAAAGAGGCTGCCTCTGCTTAGGACAGAGAAAGCTGTTTATGACCCTCAGCACAGCACTGACTAAGCAAGCATCAGTAAGAATACAAGCTCCAGGGCACGTTCTTGACTGTTTCTTAACAAGCAGGAACAAAAGCACAATTCATATTTATATGTTTCAAATCAAACATGAAAGAAAGATCTGTCCACAAGAGTTAAGAAATGCATAATACCCTAAACCTACCAGAATGGCCTGAAATGAAGGCAGAAAAATTCAGTTGCTTCATTAAAAAAATAAATACGTTTTCAAGAGTTAGAAGACAAAAAGGCAGTAAAGCCAAACAGCTTGGCAGATTATTTATCTGTATAGCTCCTGCAGGGATGTTTAAATAAGTCCAGTTTTCTCCAAGGTAAGATTCAAGCCTCATTTCTTAGAGCTAAGCCTTAATCCTACCACTGCCAAGTATGTAGGTGCAGAAGTACCAATACCTCTACTGAATTTAGAATGAAGCCAGGAAGCATCTGGACTGTAGGGGCTGTCTTCACTTTCTGATAAGGTCTGCAAAAACAAGAAGGACACTTGTCATTGGGATACTGGTTCTTGTGATCAGCACTTCTCTTTGCAGTTAGACTTGGATATTGGAACTGCAGCAGAAGTCCTCGTAAAACATTCAGACAGCACTTAGGACTTTTCTCTTCCTAGTTAGAAGGTACAACAGAGATGACACAGTAACAACTCACCCTTTGCCATGTGCCTGTTGTGTAACCAAGTATTCTTAATATTCCCCTAGCATTCCACCTGTACAATGGGAGCATTAGCTAACCATTCATCCCTGAATGCTTTGCTAAAATTACAGCCTCATTTTGAGTTCCTAAGAGGACAGCATTCTTTAGAAACCACAGTGTAATTTGGGATCTGTCCAAGGCCCACTCAATACAGAGTTCTTTCTATTGACTTCAGTTAAGACTCTGGACCATCCCCCCTCACCCCCATTTATATTAGTTCTGGTAAAGAATTCTAATAGCTAGGAGGACTGCATTTTAACTCTGGTGTTAAACAAAACCAGGGTTCCTCCTGAAGTACCTTTTCGCGGTGGCCGTAGTATTCTGCGTACCACACCATGCCGTATAAACACAGGAAAGTTGTAAAGGCCTGAACAAGAGAAGAGAAGAAACAGTAATCTGTAAAGATTTTTTCCAAATTCCTTGCTGGTTCAAGTCTCAGCGTCCCTGGAGATTCCACATTCAGAGACTTTCATGCTCTGTTTCTCTCTGCATCCTTTGTCGGGATGAGCGAGACTCGTGCTTTGAGTTACGCATACACACCCTGGCACCATGGGGTATACATACCAGTTTGCACTGGGAGCCTGAGAGTACACACAGATCACTCACATACATGCAGGATACACTGTTAATAGGAGTTTTGTCCTCACCCTGTACAGTTATCATACAAAGGCAGTCGGTAGGCACTCCTAGGTATAGTATCAGAAACAACCAGTCTAAGAAAAATGGCTTCTTCTACCTGCCCCACGCCTCAGGCTCCCTTACACCTTTGGTTTGGTGGTGCTCTGATCCAGGAAGCAATTCAGTATTTTGCTCCTCTGAAGTTTCAGGAATGAAACTTGTCAGGCTAAATAAAAGAACAATAAATTCTAACTGCCCATCACCTGGTCAAAATGTGTTCCCAACTAGAATGGAGAAGTATTTATCTGTCAGCCCATTAAAAATGCCTTATTTTTCACTGACCATTAAATATGTGTTTGACATAGGAGTTGCAAGTCTGGCAAGACAAACATCCATTTACTGTTCGAAAACGGGCATTTCACGCTGCATTTGCTGTAATCTTACTGAAGTACAGAAAGTTACAGGCTGAGTGAGAATGATTTGCCTGATAAAGCAGCATTGTTTCTGTAGTTGTAAGACTTCAGTGTGAAACAACATGCATTACTTATTAGGGCTATTCATTAACTCCTGTTCCTTTCAGTGGGCACTATAGAAAGCACCACCAAAGTTAGATTCAATCAAACAAACATTTTCTCTCATAAAGATTAAGCGCCCTACAACTTTGTTTCATTGTTGAGCACCAGTAAAGAGGCTATATTCTGCTATGTCAAGAAGTAAGAAAAATGTTATTCTATTCCCTTCAAAGTGTGTTCTAAATAAACTAGCATTTGCTTTTCCTAGCACATGCACAAAGCTCTTTACCAGCATTCCCCCACAACGATCCCCTGCTGCCAGTGTTCCAGAGAGGAAGCTATTTAGATGCTTTCAACACTTTTGCCATGCTTTATGTTTCACATGAGAAATCTCACTTACCACACAGAGAAGCCAAAACACAACATACAGTATTTGTGTTTTGGAAAAAAGATCCTGTCCAAACTTTATGCACACAATAGCTTCAAGGAAGGCAATAACCCTGTGGGTGAATGAAAGGGAGGGGGAAGTGGTTAAACATACTAAAGACTTAACTTGCATGTTCACAACCCAGATCCCAGGCTGTCAGCTCTAAACAATCACTAGTCTCTAGTAAGCACATACCTCCCCAACACCACCATTAATTGAAATTCTTTGGGAAATTTCCTTTTTTTTTTCCTTCTGTATTTTTCTTCAGCATACACAGCATACAAAAGGTGATTGACCAGCAGTTCACAATTCCAAGAACCTCTGCTTCTCCAGGGAACAAGCAAGAGTGTGTGCCAAGATCAGGGAATTTCTCTTTATACCTACCACTGTGCTTCAAGCCCTCAACATATATAATTTCTTTTCCTACTGAACAGCCAACAGACTCCCTGTTGGGTGGACTACAACTGTGCTTTGGGTATTTCTCAACTGGATGTGAATTTATTACAATCCTATGTAGGCAACTTTGCTTGCTTCAGATGAATGTTAATGAGAAAATAAACACGAAAACAGCATTTCAAATTCTCTAAGAATCCATGAATTTGTTTGGGTTTATTTGTCAACTCAGGTCCACACTATGGTGTCAGGATTTCGGGAGCAGTGTGGGAGTCAAAATTGCAGTATTTACATTCCTCTCTGGCATTAGAGGAATCAAAACAAGTATCTCCAGCTGTCTCCCCATTACCAAACGTTTACATCTTTCCAGGCTCAAGCTATGGAGGCCTGTCCACCACTTGGTGGGGAACAAGTGGTTATGTTATGAATCCAAAGCTTCCATCAGCTGCCCTGGAGATACATTTAGTTTGTATAGGTCCTGAATGTATTATGTATTTTTAACAAATACAAGTGTAGAAACATGACTGGTGCAGCAGAAGTGTAGAAAAATGACTCTTCTCAAGCAGAAGCAAATAATGAAAGTATTAAATTTAGAAAAGTTTAATTTTTAACTCGTTCAATAGTGACTTTGAGGTTGTACATAGGAGCACATGCAGGAAAGCTCCTCCTCAAACACGTGCTGGCACACTTAACATCAGGGCAAGTGTTTCAGCCTCCTAACACTGCAGGACCCATTCCCTACCATCCACAATCAGGGAGATGCCAAAACCATCTCTGTCGCCTGGCTGACAGGATCCAGCTCCCTCTGTGAAAGAGGGAGGAAAGACATAACCACTGGTATTGCAGAGATGGTCCTGGTGCAAATAATCAACTACAGTTTTCTCTGTACCAGCTAATGTAACTTGCAGCATGAGTGGAGCCAAAACTTAGAATTGTAGCAATAACACCCAATTGACCAATACTGCAAAGTAATAAGGTGCATTTTAGTAAAATCTTGAGAGAACTGTTACTCTGTTGGGTCACCAACTATTTTTCTTCCTTGGTTTTATATTATTCTTAATGATCCTGCTGCAGACTTAAAAAAAAAAAGGTAATTAAACTGAAGCACAGCAGTGGGAACAGAAAGGTCACCATCAGGAAACAAATATAGGAGGGTATGATATACTCAAAGGTATAAACAAAACAACAGGCTATTTCCAACAAGGACTCAAAAAAATGATACAGCTGCATTTATGCATTCTTTCCATTATTCTTGTCAAGAATACTTGGGTTAGGTGCATTGTACAATAGAACAGTTACTACTGTTAAAGAACTGGTAAATCAAAAGATAGAAGAATAACAGTAAAAGGTGTTGGTGTCCTGCTGAAGGGTGATGAGAATACTCAACAGAACTAAAGTTTTTATTCAATCTAAATGATCTTGTAACATCCTAACAAAAACGTCCCCTTTTGAAAGGCTTCCTCTTAATGGAAATGGTGCAATGTCCAGAGCTGTTGCACTGGCCTTGTTCATGCCTTACATCACTTACTGTCCATCTATTGAGAGTGATCCTACAGTATATGCCAAGTCGCAGAGAACAGTTTCATACTGATGCAAGGCACTAACGTTAGTTATTCCCATGGTTAGGTTGTTACAAAATCAATCTGTGCCTTCAGAAGTGTGTCTTGATAAGAATATTCTACATACTTGCTTTGAATTGCTTCAGGAATTACATTCTGGGCAGCTAAACTATTGGAAGAGTGCTGCTTTTCCACTAAACAACAGGAACTCCTAGTGTTGCTCTGTTTTTTTCTAGCAGATTACAGAAGCAAGCAGTACCAAGGAGAATACTTACTCCATGAACATTTCCCACCATTAAGATGGGGCTGTAGATGAATATTCGTTTGCAGTTCTTATTATGTGATCATAAAGAGGTATTTGGACATCTGTTGATTGACATATATGACATCACTGAGTACAGTGAGAGCTTTGAGCCACGGATGATAGTTTCCATAATCTTTAACAATTTTTCAGAGCCAGGATGTAAACATCCAGCATCATACTTACCTTCAGTTCGCAAAGGAATACGTTTATATTCTCTCTTTTGGATGAAAGAGAAGTTCATCTTTCTTCATAATGCAGAATTTGAAAATTCCCCCCAAATTGTAAAATTGGTTTAAAATGTGACTTCTATAAGAATCTAAAATTACCATCTATAGTTGAGAAAATTCTCTTTTTCATAGAAACATCTCCATTCCTAAAGCATTTAAATAAGACTTTGGTAACATCTGTACTCAAATGTGTATCTCTGCAATAGTGATACAGTTGATCTGCAACTACTGAGATGTTTATGCACAAATAGAGCAAGGTTATTTGATTCCAATTGTAAATTAAGTACTCATTTTAACTGTGTGATTAGTTAGTTATCTTCAGTACTAAAGCAAACAAACACAAGAGCCAAGACGACAGATTACTCTGTCATAATGATTTAAATAAAAAAATTATAATAATTAAAAAAATCCTCTAAGTACTCTGTGTGTTACAGAATCTCTTCAGGAATCACAATGCATGTTTTGAGAAGGGGGACCTTCCCTAAGCAAGGAGGTTTAGGCTTACAGAACATATTCTCCATTCCTATTCAGCACCAGTAAGACTAAACAAGAAGAGGGTTACTGCCTTTTGTATGTCCATTGGATGTTACAGTAATGAGTCTAAGACAGTAAATGATCCATCCAGCAAGGTGATAAGTCAGTGAAAGAGGTGAATATTTAAGTCCAGCCAAATCTAAGGCGACATGTGTCATGTACTCCAGTGTACACTTAAAACAAGAGTAGAATTCCCTTCAATTACATTGCAGCATGCTCTGCTCTCATCCCAATTCATTGTTGAGAAAGGGGCATTCTTTATGTTGTGTAGTGCACCTGGAAATATGCCTTCCAGCCCAGCACTGTTCCTAAACTTCTGTAACATCCCTAAGACTAATAGTAAAGGCGAGGTAAGTTTGCCAAAGCACTGCCTCTGAATTAGATCCAATTATTTTCTGTCTCATTGAAACACTATTCCAATTTAAACCAGGAATAGTTTCTTCTATTAAACATGACAATGTTTCAGACAATTCTGGAAATAAGACATACACTAATCTTGACAAAGAGAATGAAATGGTTGTTTTAATTTAAAATCATTGCTATCAGAAATTAGCTTCTTGACTAGTTTCTTACTTCTTTTTTTTCTTTTTTTTTTCATTAAGATGTGATTTAGGTTTTCCCTTTGTAAGCTTCCAAGTCATAAATTAAAAGTGACCCTACTATGCTGCTTAGTTAGAAGTAGCTTTTACAACGCGACAATAGCATATGCTTTGGGTTTCCAGAACAGGACATTTTAGTCAAGCCATCTCGAGAAGGAAATTCTCATCAGAAACAATCATGAAAACTCTTCATTTAATGGTCTCCTCCAAGAGACACATTGAATAAGATTGTAGCCAAGGTAACCATTGTTCATAGTGTTATTCCTTCCCCTCTTTGAGAACAGAATATCAAGAGTTGATAAATGTGGTTTGTTTCACTGTCTTCTGTGACTCCACTAACAGCAGCAATGTCCACCTTGATGGCCAGATAAACATTGCTCCGATGACAAGCAAGTGGCAAAGGCCCTTCCCACCTGACTGAGAACATGGGCAGCAAGGCCAATGCTACTTCAAAGGAGGCTAGCTGTAACCAGCAGTTTCTACCTCTTCCTTCTGTTCTTTTCCTCACTCATTCCATCACTTCCCAAGTTCTACCTGCAAATCCAGATTTTTCCTTTCCTCTAAACTTGAAAAAAAAAAAAAAAGTAAAATCTCCATACTGTTCTTTAAAATAAAAACAATACAAGGACTGGCTTCATGCAAAGCCTGTTCCTGTGCTAAATTCATACTTAACCTTTGTCCAAGTGCAAAAACCACTTACCCAAACACCCAGCACTGAGTTCCCACCCTCTTGCACTGTGTATCTGTGAGGTACGCATAGTATTGCCTGAGAAGGAAAACAAGAAAATTCTTCAGTGAAGTTGAAAGTCCCCAGAGTATTTACATTTAGAAAACAAGTTTGTTACAGATATATCTATACTGAAAATGAAGTGCTGATGGTTAAAAAAACACCACACACTGGATGTCTACTAGATGGCTTCAATTCTACTAGGACAGATTATCACATAGATTAAAATTTGAAACAACACAGAAAACAACCCTGAAAGCAAGGACTGGGAAAGCACCCAGACTAGTAGGCTATAAAAGCTACATATTAGCCTCCTGCTTCTCCACTGAACCTCCAATTCTTGCAGGCAAAGTGCAACAGCTTTGAAAGAATTGGAGAATCTGCCACTTTTTCCAGTTTGTCTTTAATTTATTAACAACTGCATTTTCTTGAGAGATGTGGGTTTGAATCTTGAAAGAAACTGAGTACAGCTATTCCTTATCCCGGGTGTCTAACTGATGGCATGTTTTCCTCTCAAGAACAGAGTAGAATTTCTCACTATTTTGAAACAGTCTGGAGACCATTCTGCTCTGTTCTTTATGATCCTGAATTTTTAAGAGTTTAGAGAGGGGAATTCCAAAGGGGAAACAAAGTTCCTTTCCTCAGTCTGTCTCTGATTTCCACTGACATATGCAAAAGTGTTATTAATTCAACAATATAAGGATTGGTTAAGAATAAAGACTTCTACAAGTTGGCAAGTGCCATAAAAATACTTAAAAGCTCACCCTATAGAGGAGCTATAGAAGGTTTAAAGTGATTTAATTGTGAAATCACTGCACATAACTTGAGACACTAACAGCTGTATTTTAAGAATACACCAATGCATGGCTGCCATTTAACTGTCCAAGGTAAAGTCACTTTATTCATGAACAGGAAATTCCCTGCCTCTAACTTTAGAACTGTGTGCATTCTGTCTTCCTCCAGCTATGTTGCAGGAAAACGGAATCATAAGGGTACTCTGCTAACAACATGAAATAATGTGGATGACTCAAAGCAGGTTAATGTTTCTATACAACTGTTAACATTGCACATACACTGCTCTGTTACTCAGAATATGCTAATGCTTTATCTGTTCTTAGAACATGCCAGTATTTCCTGGCAGAACAGGAATAAGAATCAGGAGCTCAGAAAAACCAACAGCGCTACTTTTCCTCACTTTTGTTAGCATCTGACTTAGCAGCCTGGACACTTTCACATCAGGGATAACATATGCAGCTAACTCACAAAACAAGGAGTTGCTATACAAACAGAAGATGGAACAGACTGGTTCTGCATCCCGATGGAAACACAGACATTTATAGATACATTGACCTTATTATTACTTGTCAGAAAATACAACTGGAAAGTGTAGGATTGTTTTGTTTTTCATGGTAGCAAAATGTGCTGTACTTACTCACAAACCATATGCAGTTCCTGGGTGCCCCGAAGTCAAGCTACTTTAAAATGAAGAAAAAACACCATAGCAAAAAAATTACCTTACAGTTGGTGCTGTAATGATTCCTATGAAGAGAATTCTCCCCCAGCTTAAAGGGTGGCTTGCTTGGAACACAAAGATATGCTTCAAAAAGAACGTGTTCAACTCAGTCAGCTAAGAAAAAGAAAAAGTTAGTTAATAGTGTTCAACTTAAGTAACTCTTTATGACTTACTACAGAAAATGTGTGAAGATTAATATGGAACTAAAACACAGAAGGAAAGCTATTTATGCTCTACTATAGCCCTGCTGATTAGATTGAGGATTTTGAGTGTCTAAGATTTCTGTCAGTAGGAATACAGTAGTAATTCACAGAAGTGTCTGGGGCAGAAGTCTTTGTAAGTATTTGCTCTTTCCAGAAATCCATTAAGGGATCAGACATTAATTTACACTGCAAAGGTCTTCTGATAACTTCCATATTCTAAATCAGGTATGAATGACTGAGGCAAATTTAGTAAAGGAGTAGAAGTGATCATGTATTTTTCCTCTGTACTCAGCTTTGGTGAGGCTGCACTTCAAATGCCTTGTCCAGTTTTGGACCCCTCTCTACAAGAAGGACACTGAGGTGCTGGAGAGGGTAGAGAGGCAGCCTACAAAGCTAGTAAAGGGTTTGGAGCATGTCTCTTATGAGGAAAGGCTGAAGGATCTGGGGCTGTTTAGCCTTGAG